>CAIGRO010244536.1:0-20945 GCA_903798355.1 Fraxinus baroniana
ATTATCGGTACGTCACCTACGGATATTTCTGTAGGTGAAACATCCAAATGTTAAACGATTACATGATGTACGGAATATCCGTTGGTAAATAGATATCACCATTACCAACGGAAACTCTGTTGCTAAATATCGTAGTTAAAAGTGAATTACTTTTGTCAATGGATAATTCGTTTCTAATTACCAACGAATTTGATTCGTAGGTGATTTTCTGTTGGTGAAAAGCTATTTTTTACTAGTGATTTTCAGCTACACATTCTTCAATAAAATAATATTTTTCATCACATCAATAATTTTTTGTCTTTTTCAACCACATATTCATCACCACATCACTTCAAAAAAATGCATTATATCATTTTAATATGCACTAAACACACTCCTAACCTAAAAAAAAATCATTTTGTAACAATATCACTGTTCACGTGAATAGTGCGACTGTTCACGTGAACAATTTTTTTTTTTTTAAAAGATGTCTGCAGGAAGATAGATTTGGCTATGATACAAAACTATAACATCCCAAATTTTCATAAACACTGAGGGTTATCAAAAATTTAATTTTCTTTACGTTAAAGCGAAAACGATACAAATGAAAATATAACTTTATTTTCAACCATAAATATCAACATTTATCATCTCACATGTGGCTACTATAAAAATTTAAAACATAAACCGAGTTTATTTAATTACCAATCACATAATTAAACTTTTCATTTTAAAATAGGACACGTGGCCAATATGAACTTGATTTCAAAAAATGACATTTTAATTGTACTATAATACTGTTTTCATATCAAAGAAAAAAAAAATTAGGAATTAAAAGAAGAAAATTATTTGACTCATTTAATACTACAAGACTCCACCAACTCTATTAACCTGTTATTCTTTTAATCAGACTCAACTTGACATAGTCTAACCCAAAATAATTTTTTCTCGTGTTGAAAACTTCTAATTAATTACGAGCTACAAAAAGAATCTAATATTGATATATTTTCAACTTTTTGTATCAAAATCTAATTATTTGACCCAAAAATAAAAAAAATATAAAATGTATTTATAAAAAAATGTCTAGATCAAATAATTTTGTTCTATAAAATTTCGGGACGTTACAACCCATGACTTTTATTTATCAATTGCAACTTGCAAAAGACTACGACTTTTGGGTGAATGACCACGTCCAAAAGTTATAGTTAGGACATTCTGGTTTGTCATTTTGTAATCAATTCAAGAAATATTCTCCCTAAATTTTCTTCCATTATGTTCTTCCGAAAATTTTGCCATTTTTTTTTCCAAAAGTTCAGTTTATGAATCATAAGTATATTTACCGGTTCCTTGGTGAAAACGGTGACAAGTCATTGGAATGAAATGAAATCTGTTCTATTTTGGTAGGCAATTGCTTGAAACTCTTTTGACACTGGATGAGTAAAATTGTCTTGAGGAAAGATTGTAAATTTGACGTGCTCAGAATATCTCTTCGATTACTATTTTGAATTAATTTTATTTATAGTGCATGTTCATTTGCGTGATGGTTTTGCTAGATGAATATATACTGCACTACATTTTCTTGGTATAGCATGAGCTATAACACCACTAGTTACTCGATTATTGAAAATAATGTATATGCCGCTTTTTAAATATCGACGAGTACAAATTGCTAAGGCACTAGTCACCACACGAAGTGCATGCTACATTTAAAATGAAAAATATCTGATGTGGTATGATCGCGATCAAGTATTTGGTTAACTTGAGCTCTTCCAAACTCATGAGACACATCCTACATAGCTCGAGGTACACGTTGTGCTCGAGAGCATATAGCCCATAATGCTCGAGCTATCGCACCAACGTTTTTTGTGAGATTTGGTGACGAAGGTCCTCGGGATACGTCCTCGAGCATACACCACCTCGTGACACTGGACGTCCACGAGTAGTATCCTTCACTCACAAACACCAACTCAATCAAGGACTCTGGTCCTACCCAATCACCCCAACTCAGGGATCCTAAGTCAAAAAGGAGTCTTATCTTAGGCAACATTTCGAATAAGGAAGGTTTGGACTCCTAATTACATTCCAGTACTTATCCCTATAATCACTCCAAAAAATAAGTAAATGAGTCCTATTAGAACTACACTACCCACCTTTATAAACACATCATTCTCATTCATTATTCAAGTGCTTTTTTTGTACACAATTTACAGCATATATTCTCTTCATATTCTCTTTTTGACTTAAGTATCGGAAGGACGACGAGGACACACCTCGATACCTTGGTTTCAGGTACCGAAAGATGGTATTCGTGCTCATCCTTAGTCGTCAAGCTCAGATTTCAACATGTGCGATTTTTGGTAGCATCATGGCGCCATCTGTGAGAATCGCTACCAAAAGTCATGGTGAATATGCGTTCAAGTCTTCATCTTGCAAGCTCATCCATTCCAAAGCAACCACCCATTAGGGATCCTTCAGTTCGTCAAGAAGAATAACCGGAACGTCGGATCCTCCACTAGCAGTGGTTATTGCTGGTGCATTCGAAGAGCTTCATCAACAAGTTGCAAACCTAACTCATCTACTTAGCCAATGAAACATTCCCCAAGCTCCAGCACCAATGCATGCACATACACTTGCGTCGGAAGGAGGTGTCATGGCTCATGCTCGAGCTCGGGACGCTCGTGATGCCCATGCCAATGGTGGATCTATGGCCTCGGGCATACCCCCACTAGCCTTGGCCTCGAGATGGTAACTATGGACTCAGAAGAACTCGCTCAGATTATACAAGATGGGATCGTGCAAGACTACAACAAAATACCAAGGGATTGACGGCCTAACTTTTATATCCCCTTCCGGATAGGTTCCCTTGCATGAAAGAGTATGATGGGACCACCAACCCCATCAACCATTTTAATGTTTACACAGACATCATGAACCTACAGGTTGCACCCGACCAAGTAATGTGAAAAGCCTTTCCTCAAACATTGACCAACGCTGCCAGGGATTGGTTCTCTACATTAGAGCCTAACTCTATATCGTCATTCTCTGACCTTGCTGATAAGTTCTATGCCTTCTTTACAAGTAGTAAGCGCATCAGGAAGACAATAGCTACCTTCATGCACTCTGCCAGGGGCCTAATGAGACCTTATGTAACTTCATGACGAGATTCAAGAAATAGAGGTTACAGATACCTGACCTTCACATCACAGCAACACTCTCGGCTCTAAACCTGAGGTGAAAAATACATCAATATGGAGGAGGAGATGAAGGCTACCACGAGCTCTGAGAAATCCCAACTTAAGAGATCACACCAGCCCAGCTTGCGACAGGATCATGCTCAAGGCAAGTAGAGACAAGAAGGACCACCTAGGTCGTTTACTCATCCGTACACTTCTAAGTCCAACATACTGATGGAGATCAAGGACATGAAGGAACTTAAATAACCTCCTAGGTTGCGATCTCCCCCGGAGACCAGAGGCAAGAGCAAATATTGTGACTTTCACAAGGATCATGGGCACACGATAGAAGAATGTATAATGTTATAGCGAAAGATCGAGACATTTATTAAGAGGGGATTTTTTTAAGACATACATTGGGAACGACAAGCATCCAAGGAATGATCACAATAAGGGTAGGACCCGGGGCTTAGGAGAAGGTAACAAGCCCACCGCTGGTATGATCAATATTATAGTTGGAGGAATAGCGTTAGGAGGAGACTCAAACAGTGGAAAGAAGCAATATGCTTGGCAGTATAGATCGGTCCAGGAGACCACTCTTTACAACACGGAAGACATTACCTTTGGGACAAGGGATTTGGAAGATATAGCATTTCCTCATGACGATGCCTTGGTCATATCCGCCATAATAGCCAACTTTGAAGTCATGAGGATACTGGTGGACAATGGGAGTGAAGCTAATGTATTGTCCCATGACGCCTATGTGAAGATGGGGATTTCTACTAACCAACTCAAGATGATCAAGACCCCACTCCACGGATTTTCGGGGGAATTGTTGACCTTTCCCTAACTTTAGGCTCAGACCAGAAGTAGGTAACAGATATTACGCCTTTCCATGTGGTCCAGACCTTCGTAGCATACAACGCCATTCTGGAAAGACCACTACTTAACAAGATCAGGGCCATTGTATCCGCCTCTGATCTTGCTATGAAATTCCCAACAGGTCATGGCATAAGGATTGTGCGTGGAGATCAAACAACAGTGAAGAAGTGTTATATCTCGACTATTTAGGGTTTGAGCACTAACGTCATGCAACTATCCACCCCTAAGCTCGAGCTCGAGTACCAAAAGAGACTTACTCCAGTGGAAGATTTGGTAGAGGTCGAGCTCGAACATGATAAAAAAGTAACCATTGGTAGGGATCTTGACGCTGATCTCAAGGACGAACTCATCAAATATTTATCCCGCAACATGGATGTATTTGCATGGAGGGTGGACGACATACCAGGGATAGTCCCCGATGTCATGGTCTATAGACTAAATGAAAAGCCTGATGCTAAACCAGTAAAGTAGAGGAAGAGACAATTTGTGCCGGAAAGACGGGAGGTAATACGCGAGGAGATCAACAAACTCGTTAATGTTCAGTTCATCAAGAAAGTCCAGTATCCAAATTGGCTCGCCAATATTGTTCTTATCAAGAACATTAATGGCAAGTGGAGGATATGTATCAACTTCACAGATCTCAACAAGGCGTGTCCAAAAGACAGTTATCCCCTGCCTCAAATTGATAACTTGGTGGACAGTACCTCGGGCCACAAGTTGTACAACTTTCTTGATGCATTATCGGGCTATCACAAGATCCTTATGGCTGAAGAAGACCAAGAGAAGACATCCTTCATTGTTGACTCTGACATATATTACTACAATGTCATGCCATTTGGTTTGAAGAATGCAGAGGCAATATATCAGAGGCTCATCAACAAAGTCTTTGCTGACCTGATTAGGAAGAACATTGAGGCCTATGTCGATGACATGGTGGTCAAAAGTAAGTAGGAGAATGAGCATGAGGTGTTTTCTATTCTCTGAAGATATAAGATGAAGTTAAACCCGGTCAAGTGTGCTTTTGGGGTGGCATCAGGAAAGTTCTTAGGCTTCATGATCACACATATGGGGGTTAAGGAAAATCCAGACAAGATACATGCCTTAATATCCATGGAATCACCTAGGAACAAGAAAAAGGTTCAGAGTTGACAAGTCGGGTCGCTTCCTTAAATATGTTCATGTCTAGAGCAGCAGACATGTTTTTTATCTTCTTCAAAGTTCTCAGAGGCAATCAGAGTTTCAGTTGGAATGGGGAATGTGAAAGAGCTCTCCAGGAACTCAAGCAGACATTGGCTATTCCTTCAATTCTTACAAAGTACGAGCCTGAAGACACGTTATACCTATACCTGGCCATGTCTCAAAATGCAATTAGCAAAGTACTAATGAAAGAGGTGAAGAAAGCTCAACAACCTATCTATTATGTCAGCAAGGTATTGTTGGACGTAGAGAGAAGGTAAACGTTGGCAGAACAACTTGCCCTTGCACTATTTATGGCAGCTTGAAAGTTACGGTAATATTTTCAATCACAACCCATCGTAATGCTTACAGATCAGCCACTCAGATTGGTACTTCAAAAGTCGGATGTTTCAGGAAGATTATTGAAGTAGGCAATTGAACTTGGTGAATTTGATATAGAGTTCAAACCCCGACCTTCTATCAAAGGACAAGTCCTAGTAGATTTCATCGCAGAGCTCATCCTGAAGCATTGGGGGCCAAGGGACAACTCGGCCACCATGGCGAATGTATGGGAAATATTTGATGATAGAGCATCCAACTCCTCGGGCTCAGGTGCAGGGGTCATCATCAGCAGTCCAGACAAACTAATCGAAATTCAATGTGCACTCAGATTCGAATTTGAAGCTACCAACATTGAGGTAAAATATAAGCATGTAGTCCTTGCTTTTGAACTTGCTAATAGCTTGGGAATTGAACATGTCAAGATCTTTAGCGATTCACAACTTGTGGTAGGATAGATTGAAGGAGCATTCGAAAAGGAAAGGAAAAGATGCGCATGTATTGTTTGAAAGTACATGATCTACAGAGACGATTCAAGGATTGTCGAATTCTGAAGATCGCTCAGGCTGATAACAGTAAGGCAGATACACTATCAAGACTTGTATTCATGGGAGTAGACGGATTTGATAAAATAGTCCACATCGAAATTGTGATGGAGCCGAGCATTGGTCAAGAACTAACTGTCATGGACATTGATAATGAGCCCTCATGGATGGACCCCATAGTTGCATTCATAACTAATAGAAACCTCTCTGAGAATCCAAGAAAAGAAAGCAGTGTCCAATCTAGAGCACTACGATATTGCATGATCCAAGGAGTCATATTCCGCAAAAGTTTTACACTTCCATATCTCCGATGCCGCAGGCCCTCTGAATTAGCACAGGCTCTGGCCGAAGTTTATGAAGGTGTATGTGGAAATCATTAAGAAGCTAGAGCTCTGGCTTTCAAGCTCATAAGGTACGGATGTTATTGACCAACCATGAAGAAAGATGCCTCAGAATACGTAAAAAAATGTTATAAGTGTCAAAGGTTTGGTAACATCATTTATATCCCCACTGAAGAGCTCACCCCCATACACTGTTTGGCTCCCTTTGAGCAATGGGGGGTTGACATCCTCGGGCCCTTTCCGATAGCAAGAGGATAGTAAGTTTGTGGTTGTGGCTGTTGAGTAGTTTACAAAGTGGGCAGAAGTAGAGCCCTTATCGACTATCTCGGAGCCTAAGATAAGGTCTTTCATCTAGAAGTCTGTCATATGTAGGTTCGGGATACCTAAGGTGCTCATAACCGACAATGGGAGACAATTTGATAATGCACAGCTCAAGAATTTTTGCACTAACCTTGGGATAGATCATCTTCTAACATCCGTCTCACACCCTCAGAGCAATGGTTTGGTTGAAGTGACTAACATGATCATATTATAGGACCTCCGGACTATGATTGAAGGTTCTCAGGATAACTGGCCCAATGAGTTACCCTCCATATTATGGACTTATAGGACTTCGTACAAGACAACAATAGGTGAGACCCCGTTCATGCTAGCTTTTGGGTTGGCCACCATTCCAATTGAAGTTAGCCTTCCAACACTGAAGTGCTCGGAGCAAAGTGCCGGAGAACATACTACGAAACTTCTCGACCTCCTCGAAGAGGCACGCGAACAAGCTGCACTACGAGTTGCCTCCTATCAGAATAGGATGGCCAAATATTTTAATAGCAAGGTCAGACCCAGGAGATTCATGGATGGGGATCTAGTACTCAAAGGGTCGAGATCGCAAGTCATGGCCCAGGTAAACTTGGCCCGACGTGGGATGGACCTTATGAAGTCATTAGACAAGTCTGAGGAGGAGCATATAGCCTGAAGGATATGTCAGGAAGACCATTGCCAATGCCCTGGAATGTTGACAACCTCAAAATTTACTACAAGTAGTAGTCCTCACCCTGTCTTTTTAATTCAGTTAATTTCACTTTTATTTTTTGGGCTTGCATGCCCTATGCACCTTTTTCTTGTATATAGTTAGTTCATTCTTCATTGGGCTTGCATGCCCCGAACGTTTTTCTTTTTAGTAGTTCATTCATCAAGGCTTGCGAGCTTATACTTGCCTAGATTGTAAGGAAACTTATATGAAGTAACCGCTGGGAATGTCCAAAAAAAAAATTCAAGTTTTTTTCCTAAAGACCTGTCACGAGCAGGCACCTACAGACATGCTATGGGCATGAGCTCAAAAAAGACGTGTCACGAGCAGGCACCCACCAGACATACTATGAGCATGAGCTCAAGAAAGACCTGTCACAAGCAGGCACCTCAAGGCATGACGCGAGTAACACCTCAAGACACGCCATGAACATCCACACCATAAACCTGTCACAAGCAAGCACCTTCGAGACATGCTACGGGTATGAGCTCAAAAAAGACTTGTCACGAGCAGGCACCTCTGAGACATGCTACGGGCATGCACTCCAAAGACCTGCCATGAGCGAATACTTTAAAGGGATGCTCGAGCCTGACCATTCCCAGAAACATAATTTTGGACCAATATGTCCTCAAACAATGCTCGAGCTCGAGATTGTCTCAACTTAATTGAACCTATCCTCGAGCTCAGAACTTTATCAAAATGATAACTTAGTCACTGAAGCTATCCTTGAGCTCAGAAGTTTATCAAAAAGATAACTCATTATCTGATCGTTGAGATTAAATTAATGATCTAGTGGTCGAGCAAATGATAGTGCTAATTAAGCCATGGTTGAGCTCAAAAACTTAATTAACTAAGTTGTCGTCGAAGCTTATTCGTCGAGCTATCCTCGAGATCATTACAATTTCAATTCATTAGGTCATCATCGAGCATAATTCTTAGTTGTAGTATCGTTGAGATTGTGACTTGCATAGTTCATGGGCCATCACCAAGCTCATTACAAGGCTTACACATCGACTATGATTGGCTGTTCGTCATGGTTAATTATGATATCGTCGAGTTTGTTACTTAATTGTATTATGACAAACTGAAAACTGAAACGTTACAATAACATCATCCTCAAGCTCGACATCTTTCCAAAAATACAACTGCTGAAGTCAAGCTCAAATGTTAAATATTTAATTGTTTTAACGTCGGGTAAGTTAATTAATTTTTATCAAACAAGTCTCGACCATGAACACTTATTGCTCGAGCCTAAATTGCTATAAATATGTCATCGTTGTAGTTAACAATGGAATGATCGAGCAATTAAGATAAAATTGAAACGATCGAGCAATTATCATGAAAACAAAAGATTCTTACATGTTCGAGCAATTAACTTGGAAATTATAGAAACATTAACATTGTTCTAAGCCCAGATCGGTCAATGTGTAAAAATAATTGAAAAGTACAAATTCAGTCCATATCATTCTCGGGGTCGTTGGCCGAGCTCGAATGTTCCTTTTCGTCCTCGTCCCCGTCCCCTTCCACATCCACCTCGTCTGTCACTTCTTCGGACTCAGAAAGTTCAAGCCTCTCGGCAATATCGGGAATCTCCTTCAGGTCCTCGGGTTTGGCTTTGGGCCTCGACCTTAGGAATGCCAGAGCTTTTTTTAAGGCGTGAAAGTACGGGCCCACCGCGTACTCGCCCTTCTGTGCAGTAAATTCATCGGACAATTTAAAGTCATCTATCGCAATATCCCGAGCCTAAATAAGCTTTCCCTTAAAGTTATTTTGAGCTCGTTCTAGCTCGAGCTTCAATTCTTCGGTCTCATCGTGGTATACATCGACCTCATTCTGAGCCTTGCAAAGATTGTTCTTCGCCTCATTGCGTTCCTTCAACAGAAGGGTAGGCTCGGCCTTGAGTTCAGAAAGCCTCCGTTCCCGAGCTTTGGCTTCCTCAAAAAGCCCTGCCACCTTCTGGGACTCATCGGACCTCTCAGTGAAAAACCCCGGGCAACGCTAAAGACCCGATAAATTATCAACGTATGTTAGTCGTCGAGGGTAAATAAGACGTAAATAATAGAAAGCAAGTACCCGAGCTCACCTTTGTCGACAATGTCTCGATCATTTTTTGACCTTCGTCGGGCATTAACTCTCCTCGATATTTATTTATGATGCCCGGGAAGAGATAACACAACTCATGATCCTCTGGATGACCGAATCGTGATGGGATCTCCTCGTCCTCGAGGTCTACAACAATTGGGGTAGCTTGGAGTAGAGGGGTTCCTTAGGGTGTACCTTAGGGAGTGGGTCGAGTGGGTGCAGCCCGTCCCAAACTCTGTGGAGCGGCCTTCGCTCAAAAGGACTAGCTGGTCCACTTGCTAGATGTTCTTACCTCGAATCCCGAGGCCTTTTCTTTCCTTTCTTCTGCCCCGGTGCGTGAGCCTGGGGGTGCCTTATTTTTCTTACCAATAGCCTGACGAAGGGCAGCAAGGTCGATCGTCATTCCTACAATATTATTAACAAAGCATTAGCGCGAGCACGAGAAAAACAAATTAAGCAACAGTAAGAAAAAAGGTTATGTCCTACCCTCGAGACCTTTCATCGTCGCCAGATCGAGGACGTCATCCCCGAGGATATCATCTATATCATAAACAAGGGGCTCGAGGTTGTCAAGCATCTGCCTATCCCCTTCTAAAGATTCAAAATATGCCTGACCCGCACAAAAGCTTGATGTGTCAGGAAAGCCCCACTGAGGACTAAATGGTAGGTTGGTATCCTGAGTAGTAACATAAAACCACTTCTCTTTCCATCCGTTTAACGAACTAGGCATCTTCGGGATCCTAAAGCCTCATCGGGATTAGAAGTAAGCAAAGCATGTGTATTAAGGAAGTTATTTTAGGTCGAAGACCATCCTACAAAGGTTGATATAAGGTTGGATGCCTAAGTATCTACAAGCTATAGAAAAGGAAGTCAACATCCTCCACCTGTTCGGCACTAGGTTCCCCGGGTACATGTTGTACTCAACCAACAAGGCCATGAAAAATGGGTGTAGAGGCCACCTAAAACCCTCCCTCGAAGAGTCCTTAAAAACAACAAACTCTCCTTCCCGAGCCATGACTACCCTATCTCTATGCTCAGGAGACCTAATATCATAGCCCTGTATGATCCTATATTCCCTAGCACTCGCCACGGCAAGATGCTCCTTAAATTTACAGGGTTGGTTAGGGAAGGTGAATGGGATCGAGTTGGCTTGAGCTCAAGGATGAACGTCCATTGGGACGACCATAGGAATAATCGATCATACCTGGCCATCAGGTGTTGCTCCTGAGGACGAGGATGAGCTATCACTATCACCACCACTACTCGACTTCCTAAGTAAAAACTATCCTAAATAAACAACTTAAGTTCTCTAGCTCTTACCTTAATACTCGATCTCGAGGAGGCCAAGGAAGTTACTGGGAGTCAGAAAGTAAAAAATGAAGTGGAAAAGAGGTATTTATAGCCCTCAAAGAGGAGGGGGGAGACCAAGGGTCGTCTCCTCAACCATAGGATCATGACACGTGTTATTCCTTCGAGGCATATAATTTTAACCGCCTTTTTTTACTCAAGGCTTACATTACCGTTACATAAGCCCTCGAGGATGATGAAGAACATAGGCGAACAGCACGACGTCGAGCATCCTAATGACATTGCACCCATCCTCAAAACTCGAACATGGTTGCATGGGGGGCCAGTGATGTGGTATGATCGTGATCGAGTATTTGGTTAACTCGAGATCTTCCAAACTCATGAGACACATCCTACATAGCTCGAGATACGTGTTGTGCTCAAGCATATGGCCTATAATACTCGAGCTATCGCACAAATGTTTTTGTGCGATTTGGTGACGAAGGTCCTCGGGATACGTCCTCGAGCTAACATCACCTCATGACACTGGGCGTCCACGAGTAGTATCCTTCACTCACATACACCAATTCGATCAAGGACTCTGGTCCTTCCCAATCACCCCAACTCAGGGATTCTAAGTTGAAAATGAGTCTTATCTTAGGCAACTTCAAATAAGGAAGGTTTGGACTCCTAATTATATTCCAGTACTTATCCCTATAATCACTCCAAAAAATAAGGAGATGAGTCCTACTAGAACTACACTACTTACCTCTATAAATACATCATTCTCATTCATTATTCAGGTGCATTTTTTGCACACAATTTACAACATATATTCTCTTCATATTCTCTTTCTGACTTAAGTATCGGAGGGGCGACAAGGACACACCTCAACGCCTTTGCTTTAGGTACCAAAAGATCGTGTTCGTGCTCATCCTTAGTCATCAAGTTTGGATGTCGACGGGTGCGATTTTTTGTAGCATCAATATACATTATGAAAAGTTCAGGAAATTACCATAAATTTTAAGTAATAGAATGATCAATGGTGTAACATTAACTAACTTTAAAGACAAAATGAGTAAAAAAAAATACTAAACTTGTGATGTAACATCAAATAATTTTACTGACTTAACGAGTTAAAATTTACTTTAAGGATCAACTTAAAATGTCTTTACAAACCTCAATTACCATCTGTGAAATCAACTCAACAAATTTAGTGTTGAAATAATAATAATAATAATAATAATAATAATAATAATAATAATAATAATAATAATAATAATAATAATAAATTACAAAATGAATTTAAGAGTAAAAAGTGGTTAAAAATACTAATCGGCGTGTATTTTCTAACGTCATGAAAACCGTACTAGACCATACCAAAAAAGTCAAGAACCAACCTTGTAATGCAATGTATTTAATTTTCATGATTATCATGTTTGTTTAGATTATACATTAATATTGCATTTACTGTTTAAATTTTATAATTATCTTTATTGTAACTAATTATATTTTTACAGTGGACTGTGTCTTGGATGCCCTATACGATCGACGTGCTTATTAATTTAAATTTAATAAAAGTTTTAGTAAGTTAGATTAAATTGTAATATATTTTATTGTACATTTTGACTCGTCTTAGTTTTGCATTGAACGTGGACGTATTTCTCTTTTTAATAAGTGTATTTTTGTACAACTAAATAATCACTAGCAGACCCAGGGGTCCTGGGGGCACGAGCCCCCCCCTAACTTTTGAGATTTTTTATTATTATTATATAAAATCATATTTGGTAACGATTGAAATCTAAATTTCAATCTTAATCGAACTTAACAATTAATTTTAATAACATATTTTATGGAATCTATAACTATTTAACTTTTATCAAAATTTACTAAAAATTTGATTTTAATCTCCATCAAACATGGGCAAAATCACAATAAATTTGAATTTCGATAACATGAAAATTTTAAAATTCCTCCTATGATCGTACGCTAATCGAATCTACAAATTATTTATGTCATCTCAAACCTTATTTCGAGAACTACATTATTGGTATATCGAATAGTCCAAACAGATATCGAAAATAATTAAAAATACGTTAAACGTGAGTCTTAAAGAAAGAAAAGAAAGACGTCTAATTCGTATTTTTTTTAAAAAAAATTCAATTATATTAAGCAAAACAAATTTCTCAATGTAATTTTCATCATTTTATGGAATATATCAAAACTTTTTTGAAATTTTACATCTGAAAAAATCATATCCCGTGTAAATTTTCGGATGCAAAATTACATGATGTATAATTTTTTTGGACGTAAATTTTCGATTGTAAAATTTTTCCCAACTTCTTTACAAGTTCGATTGTGTCCCCCTAATTTTAAAGTTTGCGTCCACCCCTGTAAATAATAATAATAATTGGGGTCCCCCGGGACACATCCAAGTTGGTAAAGGAAGGGCATTGTTGGGCTTGCAACCTTAGGGTGGGGAGTTCGATTTCTGGTTGGAGCAGCTGAGTGATGTAATAATCAATATTGGTTAGAGCAGTTTGGTGATGTAATAATTATGGAGAAAGGCTTCCTTGTGGTCGGAGTATCAAAGGTGCTTGAACCCTGGTCAATTTGGGCATAACTTGCGGTTTACTTCCGTCAGTTACTGAGGGATCGGAGGCTGGTGGTCCAAGAAATTAGTTTGGTTAAGTTGGGATACCTAGATACCAAAAAAAAAATAATAATAATAATAATAATTGAGAAACTTATTAAACTTTTAAATATAAAATAATTAGTTTAGTTAGCTAATTTGTATTAAAGATATAATTGCAAGAATCATGCCTAATTAAGTGCGATTAGAATTTAAATCAAAATTCATATCTTAATGAATCACCTCACTTCCTTTAAATGTTGGCTCCACCATAGACGTGCTCATTCTATGCCCCCAGTCTGAAAATTTAGAGTTGGACATAAGGTATGAAAGTTTAATAGTATTTTATGAAATGGTTGAAATTTATAATCAATAAGCAATTATTACATATCAATTGATTCACATTAAAACAATAATTTCATGTAATAAAATGGCATGCAAATGTGCAAGTATCTTCGTAGTGCATACACATGTTGTATGAAATTTTAATAAATGTGATAAGTGTATTTTATATACTTATTCGTGGTCTAAAATAACGATATTTGATAGTTCTTTTGACAAAATATATTCTAAATTGTTATATTTTATATTTTATAGGTAAAACTCTACAGATGAAAAAAGAATTGAAGGGAGGAAGCAAAATGTGCCGAAAAATGGCAAAATTGAAAAGAAGAATTGGATTTTTTTTTTTCTCCATTAAAACGTGCAAACAGAGGGCATCTTTGGAGAAGAAAATTGGGAATTGCCTACTGAAATTTAATATATATATTAATTCTGTTTTATGCTAGACTAGATTTTACATTGCTAAGATATAGATGAACCATTGTTTTGAGATCTTTAGAATTAATTAATTATTTTGACGTTAAATTGCTTGAATGTTTGGATGTTTATTATGGTTTAGCATATTTTTCAAGTATTTGGCCATTAATTGAATTATTTGTGGATTTTATTGTCATAGAGAGAGATAATATGATCGTTAGCATTGACGTTAATTTGTTTGAATGCGTAGATGTTTATTATGGTTTAATTTGCTTTTCAATTAATTGGCCATTAATTGAATTATTTGTGGATTTTATTATCATCGAGTGAGGTAATAGGATCGTTAGCACATAGTAATAAACATTGTGAGGTTCGATAGAGGATAGAGATATACATTATGTTTCGCATGATTTTTTAGATGTTTTAACTCAATTATTTTTTATATGTTTGTATCTTTTATAGAGATAGAAAAGTCACATAAAGAATTATATTTAATCGAGAGAAATTTTTAAATAAATTTGAAATTTCGACCAACTCGCATGATAACAATGAGTCATTTTAATTGTTGTGCTAAAAATATGTTAACAATGGGGATTCTACATCTTAGCAATGCATCTCAGAAATTTGATAAACTTTAACTTTAATTTCTAGTATGTTATAAGTTAGACATATATTTATTATAAGTCATTATTACTATTCGATTAAGGGTATTATTAACTTTAACTCGATAAAACACATAGTCATCGTGGGTTCGACACTCTACATACTATTATATTACTTGATCACGACCACGTTCACTTGCAGGTTTTCAACAACCAAGTTTTTTGTGTCGTTGTTGGGGACTACCGTTTTTTATACGTTTAGTTAATTTTAACTTTAATCTGAATTTTACTTTTTGTTTAGTTTATATATATATATATAATAAAATAAAAAAATTAAAAATTAAATATAGTGTTTCCTACTTAATTTTTCGAGAACGTGTATACGAAGTTCGAGAACAGGTGATCTTGCTCAATTTGACCTGGAGATCGAATGAACATTCAACTTTCGAAAAAGACAACAGTTGGAAACACATCAAACACAGAAAGAGAAAGATATGAGAGAGGGAAATTCAAATCAAATAGTTATAAGAGATAATCGGGAAGTAGCACAGCCGAATGTGGTTGCAGCTAATGAAAATGCAAGGCTAACGGGGGAGTATATGGTTACACCAATTGTGGAAAGTCAATCTTGCATAGTATATCTGGCATTTGATCAGGCAAACTTTCACATGAGGACTGATGTAATCAATATGTTCCAAAACGCGTTGCAATTCTTTGAGAGAGGTTCGGAGAATCCCAACTCTTATATATCAATATTTCTGGACATGTGTACAACTATTGAATATCCAGGAGTGTCCAATGAAGCTTGAGGATTTTCCCATACACCATAAGAGACTCAGCCAGAGAGTGGTTCGACACTTTTTCACCTCAGAGCATCACTACATGGAACCAATTAAGTCAGAAATTTCGTAGCAAATATTTTCCACCAAAAAGAATGGCAAAGCTGAGAGACGAAATTACTACATTCCAACAACTGGACTCAGAATGTTGTTCAGATGCTTGGGAATGATACAAGGGTTTACTCCGCCAATGCCCACAACGAATTGCAGAAATTGCTTTAGGAGTAGTACTTTTACATTGGTCTGAATTCGATAAGCAGGGCTAACGTAGACTCCGCATGTGATGGTTCTATCACAAAAAGAACTGCGGATCAAGTCTATCAAATCATGGAGGATTTGGCATTTACCAGTTACCTTGGCCTATTAAAAGGACGAGTGGAAAAAGAGTGTTAGGGTATTCGAAGTTGATTCTTTAACAGCAATTTCAGCATAGTTGGCATCATTGGCATAGAAGGTGGATCGGCGAATGTAGCCCGGACATAGGACTGAAATGCAAACATTGTGAAGGGAACCACGAGAGTGTTGGAGAAACCACCCAGGTTTTCAGTGGAGCAATAACCAGNCTCAAAATTTTCAAAGGCAGCAACACAATCAAAATCCTAACACCTATTACCCAGGCTGGAGAATCCACCCAGGTTTTCAGTGGAGCAATAACCAGGGTTCTCAGACCGCAACACAACAAATTGCACCGCCAAGTTTTCAGCAAAATGAGAAGAAGTCTTCATTATGAGATCTTATGACTAAATTGGCAGAAATATCTACTCAACATATGCAATGTACGGCTAAGAGCTTGCAAATTCATGGAGTTGTCATAAAATTTGGAAAATCAGATCGGACAGATAGCAAAAGCACTTTCAGATAGACTACCAGGAACATTGCCTAGTGACACTAAAATCAATCCAAATGAGCACTGCAAGATTATAACTACTTACAGTGAAGTACAGTTACCTGAGATAAATGTGAAGAGACCAATTATTATAGAAGAGACGGTATCTACCCCGGTTGAGGTGCACTTGAAGGAATCTGAGTAGTACAAAGAACGAGAAAAAGTATAAGAAGATCCAAAGGTTAAGGCAACTTCTCTCGCCAAATGAATCGTTCAAGAACTCCCATTTCAACATAGGCTACAGAAGCATAAGCTGGACAAGCAGTTTTCAAAATTCATTGAGGTATTCAAAAAGCTACATATTGATATACCATTTGTAGATGCACTTGCAAAAAATGCCCAGCTACTCAAAATTCATGAAGAAAATACTTACAAACAAGAAGAAGTTGGAAGAGTTGGAGCGGTTATGTTGAACGAAGAATGCAGTGCCATCTTATAAAATAAGCTGCCACATAAACTAAAGGACCCAAGGAATTTTACCATCCCTTGTAGCATTGGTGAAATGACATATGATAAAGTTATTTGTGATTTAGGTGCTAGCATTAACCTTATGTCTTACTCTATTTTAGGAAACTAAACTTAGGAGAGGCAAGAGCAACATCGATCTCTTTACAGGTGGCAAACAAATCCGTAAGATTTTCCAGAGGAATTATTGAAGATATATTGGTGAAGGTAGATTAATTTATCTACTAGTCAGATTTCGTCATTATGGACATGGTTGAGGAGGACAAGGACGTACCGTTGATATTGGGGAGACCATTCCTTGCAACATGTCGAGCCTTAATACATGTTCAGAAGGGACAATCGATGCTGCGATTGAATGATGAGCAGGTAACATTCAACGTCTTCAGTGCAATCAAATATCCTACTGAATCAAACAGTTGTCTACGCATTAATATGGTAGATTTGGGTGTGGAGGAGACTTTCATTCTTGAGCACCTTTAAGACCACTTGGAGAATCTTCTTGTATACTCAAAAGATAAAAAAAATCAACAGTTGAAGAGATAAGTCAATTGCCTACATTAATTGTAGAGTTTACGCCGTCCATCAAAAGAAGACAATTTGAGGAACTTGGTGAATAACCTAGTAAACCACTACCTTCTATTCAGAAAGCACCAAATCTTGAGCTCAAGCAACTGCCATCACATCTGAAATATACTTACTTAGGAGAGTCATCTACACTTCCTGTGATTATTGCAAATGAGATGACCGAGTTGGACGAGCAGAGGCTACTAAGAGTTTTACAGGAACATAAAATAGCTATTGGGTGGTCTATAGCAGAGAACAGAGAGATTAGTCTATCAATATGCATGCACAAAATCTTGATGGAAGAAGAGTACAAGTCAATAGTGGAAAATCAGCGCAGATTGAACCTACCATAAAGGACGTCGTGCGAACAGAGGTATTAAAGCTCCATGATGCAGGCATCATATATCCAATATCTGATAGCAAGGAGATTAGCCCGTTTCATGTTGTGCTAAAGAAATGAGGGATTATAATGGTAAAGTATGATAATAATGAGCCGATACTGACAAGGTCAGTTATTGGATGGAGAGTAGTGATGCTATGAGTTGATTCATATAATTGATAGGTTGATATAATTGGACATAGATGTTTTACCTAAATCATACTAAATTACTTATCTTAGACCATCAATTTTGTGGTGATTTTGCTGCTGTAGAAAGATACAAATATGGACAGGGATTGCATGTGCGAAAACTTTTGTTTGGACTGTCTTAAATTAATGGGATAAAATTGGGTAAAATCTTAAATTGGAGGTCGGTTTGCTTGAAAAAGTGTTTAATAAGGGGTATTTCAATAACCAAGGCATAAGTTTTTTTAAGTTGAATATTTCTCTTCAAAGCCTTTTTAACTTGTGTTATTAAGCCAGTAAGGTTGTTTAAAACCTAGTACCCTGAAATCATCTAATTTGGGAGTCATTGGTCTAAAGTCTGTTACAGGGATCATTTAAAAAGGTTAAGGGAGAGAATACAGAAAAGAAAAATACATTTGAAAATCATACAAAAGCAAGTGCATGAAAAAAAGCACTAAATGCCTTAGTTAAGCTCCAAACACTTGTTTCGGGGAATTTAACTTTTGATGAATGATAATTAGCCTAAATTGAGTTTTGGAGGTCGAAGCAACCAAAGAATTGTTGAGTTATTGTTTATTGATGTGTTGACTTGCAATTAGTAGAGTCCACCCGAACTAGAGGTGCAGAGATAGTAATGAAAAATTCAACTTTAGATTACACATTGGGAAAAGTGTGAAAAAAGAACAAGTTTGAGGATGAGTGAATCATACAAGATGTGAAGGGATATATTTGACCATAGAGGGTTGGGGATTGAAACAACTTGTAAAGTCATGATTGTCTACTTAGTTCTTCATACACACAAACGTCGATTTTCTATTGGAAGACTAGATATTGGTTTGGTATTATGACTATGAAGCAGTTCGTAGACTCAGTACTATAATCTCAAATACTGAGATAAAAAGTTAGATTGTCTAACAAAATACTTTTGTATGCTTCTTTGTTTGTTATTATTTATGTTATAATTTCGTTTAAGGACAAACAAATGTTTAGTTTGGGGTATTTGATAAGTGTATTATATATACTTATCCGTGGCCTAAAATAACGATATTTGAAAGTTCTTTAAACAAAATATATTCTAAATTGTTGTATTTTATGTTTAATAGGTAAAACTTTATGGATGAAAAATTGACTTGAATGAAGGAAGCAAATGGTGACGAAAAATGGCAAAATTTAAAGTACGAGGACTAACTTACATTACATAAAAGAATTTAGGACTTGGAAGCAAGTATTAATTTAATTGGGCACTAAAATCAATTGGGCCTCAACTTAAACTTAAAATTAGACACAAAACATTGGTGGCTAGGTTGTATTTATATATTTATATACACAGTTTGCGGCAGCCAGAAACAAAAAAGATACATATATGCATACAAAGGCAACCAAGAAGAGGAGGATACACACACGCATATAGAGAGGAAAAAAAGAAAGAAGAGAGAGGCTGGAAAGAAACAAAAATTGCAAAAGAAGAATTAGAATTTTTTTCCATTAAAACACGCAAACAGAGGGCACCTTTGGAGAATAAATTGGGAATTGGTATATATTTATGCACGCAAAAAGAGAGGCAAAAACAGAATTAATTCCAGATTTTTTCACGTTTCGTCAATTTTCAGTGATATCGTTCTACTTTTGCGTGTTTAATTTCAACATTATGCTAGGCTAGATCTTTACATTGCTAATATATAGATGAACACTTGTTTTGAAGTTTTTAGTATTAATTAGTTATTTTGACGTTAATTTGTTTGAATGTTTGGATGTTTATTATGATTTAGCATGATTTTCAATTATTTGACCATTAGTTGAATTGTTTGTGAATTTTATTGTCATCGAGAGAGATAATATGATCGTTAGCACATAGTAATAAAAATTGTGAGATTCGATAAATGATAGAGATATACCTCTATGTTTCGCATGATTTTTTAGATGTTCTAGCTCGTTTAATATTTTCTTATATGTTGATATCTTTTATAGAGATATAGAAATGTTATATGTAGGATTAGATTTAATTGCTATCGAGAGAAACTTTTAAATAAATTTGAAATTTCGACCAACTCGCATGATAATAATGAGTTATTTTAATTGTTGTGCTAAAATGGATTAATAAGGGGATTCTACATCTTAACAATGCATCTCATAAATTTGATAAACTTTTACTTTAATTCTAGCATGTGATAAGTTAGACAGCGATTTATTATAAGTCATTATTGCTATTCAATTAAGGATATTATTAACTTTAACTTGATAAAACACATAGTCCTTGTGGGTTCGACACTCTATACACTACTATATTACTTGATCACGATCTCATTCACCTGCGGATTTTTAAATGACCAAGATATATTAATTGTTTTAAAAGTAATCATTACATTTTAGTTTATTATTATTAAAATAATAGTTTTTTCAGTTATTTTCATATAACATAGAATAATGTGCAAATTGTATTTAGATGTTCCTATATGTATACGTGTGTAGGTAAAATTGTGTGCGGATAAGTGTATTTTGTGTACAACATATTGACATCGAAATGGGCATAATTATTTCATGTATGTATATTTAAATATATAATAGTGTGTGTGCCTGTATCTATATGTGTATACAGGATTAATCTATTTTGTATAATGTTGGTTGAGAACATTATTGACAATGTTGTAGGTAGGGCTGTAAGCAAAAATCGCCAAACCGGAAAACCAAACTGAAACCGCATTTTAAAAATCGTCGGTTTGGTGCCACGTGGACCCGTCAACGAAATGGTTTTGAACCAAACCAAATCGGTCAAAAACAGTTTGATTTAGGTTTAAAACCAAATCG
>CAIGRO010244542.1:0-12979 GCA_903798355.1 Fraxinus baroniana
GTATGCCTTATATTCATGCAACTCGTGTTGTTTGCTTGAGAGGTACGTCGTTATACGATCGATGCTCCCCTTACTGCACATCGGAATACTGGATGGGTGCCTATAGCGAAGCTATATATCCCGTTTCGCGTTGTCCATCGTCCTCCAGGGAGACCATCTACACGACGTAAGCGATCCAGATATGAGTCTACCACACGACTCAGGAAATGCACTCGATGCGGTCGAGATGGTCATAACCAGACAACATGTTCCTACCTCGTTGTAACACAACCGATATGAAAAGGCTTCATCTCTAGATGTCGTTGAAGTAGTATATTAAATGTCCCTAATGGCGTCGTACAATATGAAGTTATGTCATTGTTTTATACTCATTATGGTTTGCAGACTTTATTACTGTTTATGATCGCATATTATCGTTTTCAACTTGCATTAAATTTTGAACTTACTTAACCATTCAACATCCATTATCGTTTGCAGACTAACACATTATAATACATTCACAACTAAAATATGGATTCATCGATATTACACTTCATGATCATTTGACACTTCATCTATCGTTCCCGATAGATTGTTTCAATTGTTCGCGACAATTGGGACGACTACAAAATGTAACTACACATCAAAACCTGACAGTTCATCCGTCGTTCCCGATAGATAGTCTCTGCCATTCTCAACAGTTGGCACAGACCACGACTGTAACTGCACATAAGATAACCCGATAATTCATCTGTCGTTCCCGAAGTCATCCTAAGACAGAACATAAAAAAAATCTTCCTTTTACATGATTACGAATCCAAATTCAGTTACCCAACTTGATTTGAACTTACTGAAACAACTTTTTCACCCTAAAGAATTGCCAGGGGTAGTGAAAGACCACCACATCAATACAAAAAAATAATACTATAATTAGATATCAGGCGACAAAACCTCTTCGATTTTGTGCAGGTCAATGGCTAGTCCTAAGTTCAGCACGACTCGAAGACCCTAAGAGAGATTAATAAACAGTCAGTCATGAACTGAAAGTAGAATCTACAAATTAAATTATGTAATTCAATTATTCGTAGTGATTAACCACAATATGGGAAAACAATGTCTCGCATTCTGATTAAATATATATTGAATGCCGTAAGAAGTCATATCGTACCCCACCACAAAAAATGCATATCTATTCATGTGATAAGTTTGCACTTTGGTGTCATTGTTCTGCAATATAACTTTCATAAATCCCCTATAAGTACCATTGATTATAGATGTTTCCATCCGAGGTGGACTTGCAAGTGGCCTAGTTGGAAAATCGAGTTTGTACACACCTTTCAATTTATATTAGTCCGCAAGCCTAATTGGTGTAGTGGGATTGATAAAGAAAACCCCAGTAAGTGTAGTCCGTCGCTTCCCATCAATCATTACTGGAGGTTTTTTTTGAGCACATACACCTGAGTTATATTAACCTAACCATATCTAAAAGAACCTTGAGGGTTTGGGCAAGCACCACTGGCAGACACATTCCACCTGCATGGTGAAAAACACCCAAAAAACTGACCAGTGATCCAAAGACATCGGAAGGAAAAAGAGATAAAAAGATCCCACACGTTCAGAATTTGCAGTTATAATGAGAAACTCATACACATTTGATGATGAAAAAGTCGATTCAATCTCCACCATCATCATTGCGAATAGGACCTAGTGATATATACATATTTAATGTAATAGATATCTTAATCATTGCGAATAGGACCTAGTGATATGTAAATAGTTAATGTAATAGATATCTTCGAATGTCAATGCTTAACTATTTTTAATAGTTGAAGGGAGTAAATATTGAAAATTTTTAAGTTGCAACATGAAAATGAGAGAAGGGCAAACCGACGTGATTGATCTCGCCTGGTACATCGAGAAGGTTTTGTCATATTGGTCTTGTGGTGGGTCTGGAAGAGGACCAGATGCCTTCCCTTTAGAGTTCGTATAATGCAAGATACCAACACTAGTTACTCTTTGCCACACTGTTTCAAACAATGTAGTAATCACTACTTGCATCTTGATCCATGGTTGCTAAAAACGAGTATGATTGACCCACGTGAATATCTAAGCTCGTATAATTCTGCTGTACTGTATATGAACCCTCTGTTTCTGCTAAAAGCAGGTTATGGTTCTGAATTCTGAAGTTCAAACTAGTTGATATTCCAACATTGCTTATACGAATCTGATAAGTTTTGCCTGCAGAAGAACCTAATACTACTATCCAATATACAAATATACAACATTTGAAATGGAAGTTACACAATTGTTTTTTAATTTTAATGCCAGAACTTTAATCATTACAACACGCTAATACTGTTTGAGAATTTATACAAAGAAATACGCCAAAGCTTATGTAAATGAAGAACCAACCAGACTTCGAACAACATGAAGCTATTGTAATCTGGAATTCATTCATTGGCTAACGTAGAAGTAAGATTTTTATTTCCTACTGGTGACATATCAAATTCTTCAATCTTTTCGACAAATCTTTCCATTATCATGCTAAACCGTGTCCATATTACAGTCAAGTGAGTGCAAGCTCTATCTCGAATAGTGTTACTTCACATTAGTCTAATTCTTCCCTATCTCAAGCCAAATCTCTCAACATGTGCCATTTACTCAATATTTAATTATTCATCTACAAATATGTATGTGCCTTTTGAAGCCAATAATGTTTTTTAATAAAGATATAAGTTCAAACATAAATGAATGTCTTTATGAGTTAGAAATTATATAACTCACCTGGGTGGAACGTAATTGTTTCATAATCAATGCCACTGGGAACAAGAGTATCATTGTATCCATAAGGTCCTTTTCCGTTAATTAGTACAACATCTGGCATTCCAAGATCTTTACCGGAATTAAGAGTTCCCCTCAAAGCCTAAACATAGATAAAACTCCACATTCACCAATAAATTTAAAGAACTTACTTTCCCCGACTCAAATAAACATGAGATCAACTATGCACAAATACTAACCACGTGATTTTGGGTGTACCAGTCACCAATCACAATTGTGATATTCCCATAAAGGGTGTCAAAAGGAATTAGAATAATAGCTCTGTTGTTAATGATAAACGTACTAAAACCGCCCGAAGCCCTCTGAAAATTTAGTGAAGTGGGATGGAGTGGAGGACGATCTCTCTCTCTCTCTCTATTTTGTTGGGGGTGGAGATGATAAGTAACTGAGGCTTGGTAGTTTGGTTAAGTTAACACATTAAAAAAAAAAAAAAATTAAATGGGCATAAACCCAAAAAATCGTACTATATCACCGACATTGAGTACAAATTTTAAGTTTAATCAAATCTCATTTAATGCTATACATATAAGGTATTTAAATTATGCAGAGGGGAAAAATTGACAATCTTGGAAAAACTTAAAAAAATTTGACATTTTTGTAAATGCAAAGCCAAAAATTGACACCTAGTGCAATTTCCTATTAAAATACATAAGAAGTTAATATTGAGCTTTGAAGTAGATTTTTGTTTATTGTCTTGTTCAATTGATTTTTGTATTGTTAGATTACGAAAATGAAGTTGTTTCATACTCCATTTTTGTCTATTTTCAATTTGACATGTAATTTCATACTTTATTTTTATAATTTTTTTTCACTATGAAGAATCGGACTTGGTCATATCGGAACCGGTTGGTTTTGTTCCGTTTCGGTTCTATAATTGGATATGGAATTAATGGTTCCATTTTTAAGATTTCCATTGATTCTCTGTATAGTTTGGTTTCTTTCATAATCTGACCAAATCAGACCACGTCCACTCCTAAAAGAGGACGAAGGGAGCCACATTGCCTAAACCAAACTTCGTTGCCACGCGATACTCTGTGGTTGTGAAGAAGGGAAGTTTATCGAATCTAAAGTTCAAAATTATTTTGAATTGGATGATGACAATGAAGATCTCATATTCTCAAAGAAGATCAGAGGAGCAACCGAAAATTGATAAATACCACAAGAAGGGTAATCTGTTTGCCATATCAACGAATACAAAATGCAGATGAAGCTCAATAACGTAAAGTTGGCCTTAAAATGTCAGGATTTCCATTTGACATTGAGTGGCTCAATCTAGAGATAGTACAACAAATTAAGTAATCATTTCAAAAGTTATTCGCATTTTTTCCACTTACCAACTATTAGAAAATTCAATATTTTACTATTTTTAAGAAAGTGAAATTGGAAAATACTACTTTTCTAAATATTGTTCAAAAATACTACCTTTATATATATATATATATGATAATTATTTTGGTACTATGTTTTAAACTTAATTATTAACTATCTCTATTACTTCATTTTGGGAGAGTAATATCATAACTTGCCCTATTTTTAATGGACATGGTAACCTTTCGATAAGCAACTTATATATTTTTTGTTCTCTCTCTCTCTCTCTCCCCCCTCCCTTTTAGGTCTAAAGTGAATTGATGAGTTCCGTAGCCAAAATATCATTTAATCGAGTTATAATTAAGGTCATGTCGTCGAGAGTGTCTTTGGAAGGAGTAAAAGTCAGTTCAAGAAGATCAAGTTGAGGCAACAACACTCGAAGTCTACCGAAGCAGCGCTCGAGTGGTTTTAGTAGTGAAGGACCGCTTGATGTTCACTAGGGAAACGCTCAAGCGGATAGGCCTTCACTCGATGTCCGCGGGTGACAGCTCAAGCAGACTATACATTCGGACATACCCTAGATTGTGATTTTATGGCTTTTAACAGTCCTAAAAAACCTCAAATACTTCATATTATAAATACTCAAACCATATTTCGTCCTTATGGTGTGTTGAGCATTATTCATTTAAGAGAACATCCTATAAAAGATCAAACATCAATTCCATAATTCTCTTGATTCAACCACAGATCAAAATGCAATAATACTAAAAGATCGAAATACCAACAAAATTCTTTATCAAATAGCCTTCATAGTCATGAAGATTGGGAGAGGTGACTGAAGCTCCAATTTATGAAGAACTAGTTCGTTCTTGGTGACCCACAAGAGGAAAAAGAAGTCAAGAGGTTCTGGAAGGTGTTGGCGCACACAATCGAAGAGTTCTTCGATGATTACATGTTGGGTAGTCAGGATCTACTAAGTTTTAGTTATCTAAACTAACAATAAGTCAAGGATCTTTTACAGGTGAGGAGTGCTGAGTTTTTTCTTATCTCTTGAAGAGTTTTTCAAGAGGTTTTTCTTCATAATCAAATCTTGGTGTTAATTACTTTTCTGCTTGGTTATTTATGCTTGATTGATCGTTAGGGTTTAAATTGATTTCAACACATCTAGATACAATAAATGTGACTTGTTGCAATTATTTTTTTGTTTAATCTTAATTCCGTATATTACACCTATTAATCACTCTCTAGATATTAATTGGGTCGAAACCTTGGTCATTTCAGTTCCAATGACAAAAGTGCAAAATACATAATTCTAATATTTTCATGCAAAAATTGAGTGTTTTCTATGTCTAAACAAAATTAGGGTTGGACATAGACATGTTTCTAACCGGTCGGAAGCAAACTCAAGTTTTCATTTTATCGAACCATGAAATAGCTTGCTAATTTCTTGTTGGAAAAGAACCAATCTTCTTTTTTCCTTTTTTGCAGATAGATATATTGAATCTAGTTTTGTTATGGACTGGAATATTCCGCTATTAATTTGTTGTGAAAAGATAAGAGATTATATTTACAAACGAAGTAATTGATCACAAGAACAATTTAATTTTGCAGAGTGCAGATTTTATTATAATATGAAGAAAAATGCAATGATTTCGTGTTTATGATTTGTCTAACTTCTCTAACTTTCTCTAAATCATAATGAAGAGCCAACTATATATAGGGAATAAATAGGAGACGTCTAAACACTTATAGTAGAGTTATATTTGAAGTAGAATACCAAAAACGAAGTTTGAAATGATAAAGGAGAGAAAAATTGTGCAAGATGCGAACAGATAGGGTGGTGCCGAGCCAAAATCTACATGGCGCCGTTGTACAACAGTTCCCACTTTTGGGGTCCTTTACTCCATAAATCTTGATTTTCTACATCCTAATGTACTCTTCAAGCCAAACACAAATTCCCACAGCTAATGGGCTTCCAAATAGAATTTTAATTAGAATTTGTCAAGTACAGTTGAATAGGATTTCACAATAACATTTCAAATATAATTTTTCTTAATGTGTACTTTAATTAGAACTCTCAATTATCTTCAACAAAGAATTCAGGTCACACCTTAACACGAATTTCACTGCAATGAACAAAATTTGAAAAATAAAAAAATAAAAAAATCTCCACTTGAAGACAAATTTCACTTCAAGGATTAATAAACTCGAATTCTTCAATGAAAAACACAAACGAACTTTTCCATCAACAATTCCAACTGAAAATATTCTCTATCTCTGCTACCCCAAGTAGGTCAAAAGTGATCTAATGACAACAAAATAAGGCTGAAACAAGCACTGTAATAAAATCACAACTGAATGCATCAAGGAAAAAAAAAAAGAATCTTAGCTAGAACCAACACCCTTAATCGCATTCAAGCAATCAACAAAATAGTAGAATTGTATTTGTACCTATATGGAATCTTATGGCAATACGAGGACACCGTCGATAATGGTGGCAAGATAAATTTACCCTTATCTTCAAAATTTAAATGAGATGTATTCTTAAAAGAAGATCCCAAATTAGACTCCTACTGTACGAAGCCAACTTTGAATCCACCTGGATTCTTAAAATACGTTGATTACTCGAAGATTCAATATCACCATACAAGATATATAAATGGCATTTTCTACATCCCATCAACACAATACGGGCTCCTTTGATAACATTCAGAACTCCACTTTCAACAATGTACATGTACCCTTTTGAATCAAGAGTACTTAAGAAGATAAGATTTTTCTTCAGATCTGGAACGTGTCTCACTGCATCAAGTTTTCTAACCGTTCCATCAAATAATTTTATTCTAACTCGACCAATACCAGCTATCCAACAAGATGTATTATTACCGGCCATCACAACACCTTTTATAACTTTTTCATATGTTAAAAACAATTCCCGATTGGGTAATATATGAAAAGTACAAGCTATATCGAGAGATGCAAATTCATAGTTTTAGGGCTATCACTATTCGTCCCAAAGCTTTCGGCAACTGTAGTAACACAAAACGACACCTGAACTTCTAAGGACAAAATCGTCCTATTTTCACCATATTGCCTGAAATTGAAAACGGACGCCGCCATAGGGTTTGCCATGCCACTAGAAACATTCTGCTTGAAGACGTTGTCATAAAAAAGTTCTCATCGCGCCTACACGCGCCACGACCGTCGCTGTGTGTGGGCTTCACGCGCCGATGACACATGCCTCCTCCGATAGCTATGCACTGAACCACTAGGTGCGCTTCCGCCTGCAAAGTCCACCGGTGGTTGTCATTTCTCCAAAGAATGAGTGGTTTCGCCGAAAAACACTAAAACAGGTCCGATAAAATTTTTTAAAAAACTGGGCAGTTTCTATCTCTGTTTTTCTACCGGTTTCCAACAACGTTTCTAGACACTTTTGGTCGATTCTTCACTCCAAAAATCATAGATTTCACAACTACCCAAGCTGTGATACCATTTGTCACGACAATATTTGAGAAATCATGATTCGAGCTCAGTTTAATCAACCAAACAATCACCAACTGAGGAGGCTCGACTCATAACTTTAACACTCTGGTTGCCACAAGTTTTCACCCCTAGAAAGGAGGAAGGTGCTGTTACCAATATCATAAAAGTAGGAAGAAAAAGAGGTGCAATGGTTGAACACTCAAACGAACCACCAAGAATGGCTACCTCACCATTTCTCCTCTATTGCAACATGCGGCCGTAGACAAACATAGGAGGATATATATAGAGACAAGGTCACTTATATGGGCCAAGTCAAGTGGTCCATATAGCCAATGTATTAGACCTC
Organism: Fraxinus baroniana; assembly: GCA_903798355.1. Classification (NCBI taxonomy): domain Eukaryota; kingdom Viridiplantae; phylum Streptophyta; class Magnoliopsida; order Lamiales; family Oleaceae; genus Fraxinus; species Fraxinus baroniana. The sequence continues at coordinate 7,958 of CAIGRO010244542.1, forward strand.
CAACAAAACGCTAATGTTAAGAATAAATGGGCCAACTAATATCACCATCCAACTCAATAACTTTGGTCATCCATGAGTGTTGGACAACGAGCAACGTTAACTCAATTAAGTTGCTTCTAGTGGTCTCAAGTTATTTCGGGTCGAGCTATCACTAAGGTGTTGATAGAAATTATCCAACATCGATTTAAAAATAATTTTTTTGACGAGAGAAATTTCATTTAAAAAAAATAGATAGAAATATGTCCTTGAAACTATATGTAAAGAAGTCATAATAAACCAAAATAAAAACATAAATACAACGAATTGGTCGCCATATATTTGTCGTGGAATAACTCGACCATTGATTTACCGCTCTTTTTTGTACCAACATTTTTAGTTTTTAATCTCAAATTCTTCGCGTTACTGATTTTTCCTAAAATATGTGATTTTTAAGTTCACAAACATGTACTTTAGTATGATGGTACTTGTGAAAAAATATTCAGAAAGTAGATGACGCCCATATTTAAGGAGAATTCCAGGATGAGAAGAAAATCCGCTACAAATCTGTTTTAAAGGAACATTTCCCATCATCCATTGTTTAACCCTTCAACTGAATATCATTTTAGTGAGAGGACCTGAAATTTCTCCAATCCATCTCTTGTAAGTCAAGAAACTAAATTGCACTATTTTTATTACTAGAAAAAGAAGAAGAAGAAGAAGAAAGGAAGAAAAATCCATAATAAGAAAACAAAAAGGAGGAAAAACTTTCATATTTACTGCCTTGGCTTTTGAGTCTAAGAAGGCCAAGGCAGAGTTTTTCCTGCCTCAATTGCGAATAAGAAAATGGCGTTCCAGGATTTCGACCTGATTAAGGAACGACGAAAGCAAGAGAGGCAGCAGAAGATAAGGAGAAGGATCACAACTGCTATTGTGTCGAGTGTTGTTGTCCTTCTTGTGGTTGCTGCTGCAATTGGTGTGGTTTTTTACAATGAGAAAAGTGCGGATACTACCAGTAAGGAGCCGAAGAAAGGAGAGCACTCGGCGCCGAAGCCTGTGATCACAGCAGAAAAGGCTGTTAAAACAGTATGTGCAGGTACGGATTACAAGGAAACATGTGAGCATAGCCTCTTGAAGACAGTAAAGGGTAATGCAGCCACTCAACCTAAAACAATCCTCAAGGCTTCAATGGTTGTTGTTTCCGAGGGGATTGATGAAGTTATTGGTCATGCTAAGACTATCAAATTCGACACGCCCCTGAAAAAGGCTGCATTTGATGATTGTTTAGAGCTACTGAAAGATGCCAAANATTTCCTTTAAAACTCCCGATATTAACAATTGGTTGAGTGCTGTAATGTCTTACCAACAAACGTGTATTGATGGATTTCCCGATGGAGAGGAGAAGGCTGCAATGCAGAAAGTCTTGAAAACTGTCAAGGAACTTTGCAGCAATGCCTTAGCCATTGTCTCACAAGTTTCGTCCATCTTTTCCAAACTTCAAGTACCTAATCTCAAACGAAATCTTTTAGCAGATGATGATAGATTCCCAACATGGATGAATGAGGAAGACCGGAGAATTCTTAAAGCAGATGGCCCGAAACTGACTCCAAACGTGACTGTGGCGAAAGATGGTAGTGGAAATTATACAACCATTACTGCAGCGTTAAAAGCACTGCCTCAAAAATATGAAGGACGGTATGCTCTTTTTCAATGTCTCCCCTTCGTCTTATTAAATTTTATGTATACCGATTTCAATTTTCTCGTTTGTTTACTTGGAGATGGTTTAAATTGGTGACAATATTGCAGATATGTTATTTATGTCAAAGAAGGTGTTTATGATGAGAATGTTATAGTTACCAAAAAGATGGAAAATATTACCATTTATGGCGATGGATCCCAGAAGAGCATTGTCACTGGCAAGAAAAATTATGTTGATGGGGTACCAACATTCCAAACTGCAACATTTGGTATGCAATTAGGAAAAAAGAAATGCATCTTTTAGCCGTAATTTCTAATTCAGAACCTAAATAATTGCGTCTATATATGTGTATTGGCAGCCGCTCTAGGTGATGGATTCATGGCCCAATCTATCGGATTCAGAAACACGGCTGGTCCAGAAAAGCATCAAGCAGTGGCTCTTCGCGTGCAGGCTGATCGCTCAATTTTTATTAATTGTAGAATGGAGGGGTACCAGGATACCCTATATGCTCAAACTCACAGACAATTCTATCGAAGCTGTTACATTACTGGTACAGTTGATTTCATATTTGGTGATGCAGCGGCTATATTCCAGAATTGCATGATCTATGTGAGAAAACCAATGGACAACCAACAAAATATTGTGACAGCTCAAGGAAGGGTAGACAAAAGGGAAACCACAGGGATTGTGCTGCAAAACTGTCACATTTTGCCAGATGATAAACTCCAGCCTGAAAAGGCCAAAATCAAGAGTTATCTTGGCAGGCCGTGGAAGGAATACTCAAGAACCATTGTAATGGAAACGGAGATTGGTGACTTGATTCAACCTGCGGGCTGGCTGGAATGGGATGGCGATTTCGCGCTCAAGACTCTCTATTACGCAGAGTATAACAACAAAGGGCCGGGATCTAGTACTTCTGGCAGAGTCAAGTGGTCAGGTTACAAAGTGATTAAAAGGAATGATGCCTTGAAATTTACTGTTGCTCCCTTCTTGCAAGGTGATACCTGGTTGAAGTCTGCCCAAGTTCCTGTGCGCTTCGGGATGTTCAGCTGAAGTGTCTTGTTTAATCAGTTTACAAAAATACATGGATTTCAAGATTTGGATATTCTATTGGATACAGAGTTATGCAAATAATACTACTGGTGTTAATTTTTTGCCCGGATTTATCTCTCTGTTCTTGTTATTTCTCAGAGGCATAATAACAAAACTATGATTCTAGAATTTACTTTATCTGAAATGCAACTGCATTGCATCCCTCAAGCTAGTGCTGTTGCAAAACTGAATTTGATAGAAATATTCACAACTGCAATCTAAATTAAAATTAACTTTATTTCTTTCTTTTGTATTATATTTCCTATACTAAGGGCATGAATAACGTAAAAGTGCCCGTTTCTTGTTTGGTCGGGAAATAGGGTGACACTATTTCTGCCCAACCAGCACTCATAAATTTAAGCTAAAAGTTAGTTATGCCGGCCGGCCAGCCATACATAGATAACAAATGCTACCAGTGTAGGGACAAAATGAGAATGCAGAGGTGTAACCTGTTCTTAATTAATTTTTAATAACAAAAAATAAAAAAACTATATTATTTAGATTTTGTATATGGCAAAGAAACAGTTATCTTTGTGTTGTTTCCAATTGGTCAAACGTTGTTTCCTTGATATAAAGTTTAGTGCGCGCTCTCTCTCTCTCTCTCTCTCTCTCAACCACCAAAAAACCATCGCTGGGCGACCACCGTGTGCTTACAGCGGTGAGCACCACTATAGAAGCGAAGATTTCATCGATGCGTGCAACGTTAGAGCCATTGGTGTGCTTCTTAAGTGGCCTAAGCACTGCTACGCTAGCTTGAGCGTCGCTACGTAGCGATGATGTCATGATAGCGGGGCTCGCACATTGTACCCAATGATTGTGATGCCACTACGTGTAGCGTGTACGACGCTCACGCACTACGTGAAGTGACGCTATAGTAGCAATCGTTATTTTGACAACAATTGATGTAATATGGGAAAAATTTGACAAATTGGGTTGTGATCTGGTGTTAGAGTTTTTGGGGTGGCTTTTGTTGGTGTTGGTTGCAGTTGTAGTGGTGGTGGTGGCTATGGTGGTGAGGTGTTGGCAATGAAGATAATGTTGGTGTGGTCACAAAAATTACACCCACAGATGGTGTGGTGATGATGCTAGTGGTGGGGATGGAGTGGTGTCGAGGAGTGGGAATGGGAGTGGGGGTGGGGTGTGCAGGATGCATGGTTATCAGAATCGATATGATCGTCGACCCAAACAAATCATCAGGTCATCAGGTTGGTGGTTCAACTGGTGAGTCATATTTATACTATAATTCAAATTAAAAAATATTTTTTGAAACAAACAGTATATATATATATATATATATATATACATACACGTTCAAGGTTTTACAAGTGCTATAGAGGTCAAGTTCTAACCTTCCATACAAGTAGCAAGGGTTCGAGAGCTCGTTTGATAGAAATTAAAATCGGATTAAAATTGAAAATTTAGCTTGTTGACTTTTATTAGACGAGTGGGACCCAATAACTACTATATTTTCAATTTTAATCGATACCAAACGGGCTCGGAATCTCTTGTGCAAATTTGAAATAAAATTTTGCTATGTATTAGTTTGGTAAAAAAAAGGGGTTCACATTGAACCGATTTTGGTTTGAACTTTTGTTAAACGTTTTGATAAGTTCTTAGTGAGTTCATTTGCAAATGGACTAAATAAGCACACTCGGATTGGATGTGAAGAAATGTGTTTGTGACTAATTATTTGGGTGACTGAGACTAATATTGATTAATTTGTAGTCGATAAATAATATGTGATCTATGAAAAGATAATTTGTAATCAATAAATAATATTTAACCTAAAAAATGTGAGATTACGACAAAATTTGTAATTATGACTCATAATTTGTTAAGTTGTGACTAATTAATATGATAATTTATAATCGAGGAATAACTTTTAATAAATTAATTTGATAATTAGTGACAATTTAAAAGTTGTGATCTATAAAATTTGTAATTTGTGATCGGAAAATAATACACGACCTTTTAATTTGATAATTTGTGATCAATATATAAATTGTGAGCTATAAAGTTTTTAACTTGTGATTGTGATGTTTTGTGATTGTGATTAGTACGTAATTATGATCATAAACGATATAGCATTGTGACCTTAATATATTTAATTACAAAAAATATTTGTATTTATTTAATTAATGTTAACTATGATCTAGTTTTTCAAACTTTAAAAGAACTTTCTTAATTTTGAAATCGTATCTCTTAACTACCTTGATATTTAATCTTCCCGAATTAATTAAGTTTCTTTCAATTGC
>CAIGRO010244545.1:0-16851 GCA_903798355.1 Fraxinus baroniana
GTAATTCTAAATATTTTTGAATTCTTATTTTTTATTTCACAAGACAAATGGTCTGAATTCGCGTAAAATAAATTAGTCGACAGTTGAAGGATAGTTTTTCATTTCGAAAAGTTGTGGGATTTCTTTCACAAATCTGGGCCATATTTATATATATTAATTTGGTGGCATCTTGTCCTCGTTCGACATCGAATCCTTCCAGATAATGTTATAAATAGAGACGCCTTTTTTCGTTTTTCCATAAGAAATAATTAAATATGGATTGATTTGATTTGATTTGATTTGATTGTTGTCCACTAAGTAGATATGAAAGTGGAGTTCATAGTCGTGAGACCGGTTAGGTGTGATCGTGTTGGATCAAATTTTTCATACAAAAGTTTACATCATTACGATCTCTATTTTTTAGGGTCTTGGGTTGTTTTGTATTTAGCAAATGAGGTTGTGTTATATTGGCCTCTCTAAATAAGAGAATCGGCACGTCTAGAGAAATGTCATATGTTGATCTATGGATTAAAAAAAAAAAATCGTACAACTTCGTACTCGAAATCACGCGTTGAATGGGGCAAGTTCATTGTTCAGAAACAAGTACATGATAGGTATGGGAAACATGATCTCCGTCCCACTACCTACTCCATTTAAGATTAATTTTTTTAAAAAAAATAAAAAAGATTTATCATCATTTAAAAAAAAAAAAGAATATGAGTTGTTGTTAACAAGTTAGAAAAAATTTAATAATATTCACTAACTAAAATATAAAGAAAAAAATAGAAAAAATAAATAAATAAACATGACGATAAATGGGGCATGGGAGTTGCTCCACCCCGATCCTACTCCAAAATCGCCCCTTCTCTCTCCGTTTTAACGGTGTATGGAGGCGAAACAAGATAACAAAAATATCTGATTAGACGGAAGACAGGAACAGTCAACTCGCCACATACCCCACTTATTATCGAAATTTCTATACATTTTGTGTATGTTTGGCAAAGTATAATTTTAAACTAAGCTACTCAAACACATTTTTTATCCACACATTTTATAAGGTGTACAACTTATCATCCACTTATTATCCAGCGTTCTATACAACCCACATGTTATAAATATTTAAAAGCACTACCTAAATATTTATGACAAAACTAAAAGTTTAAACCTCAACGTAGCTTATTCAAATCCATTCAATGATTCAAAATAACTATACTTACCGTTATATCGACTGAGCAACTAGTACGTCGATGACAAGAGGAATTCCCAAATAATTCAAATAAGCAAAATATATGCTCAAGGATGAATTGAGCAATTAATACCGCAACGATGTGAAGAATGTCAAAAATATAATGTTTGTCGACATTTATCATGAAATAACACGATTTACTAAGTACAATTCCATTAAGTGATGCAAGGACTATACATACCACTTTATACTAATAAGTCAATAACCGGTTGACCAACTCATATCTCGAATTCTCGATGGAGAGAAAAATGAACAATTAATAGAAGCAAAAATTCATGAGAAGAATACATTACAATTATAATTTATAGGCCAAAAATGTGGATAAAATGGTTACATTTTTCTTGGTGACTCCATCAAATATGAAGATGCTAAGAATAATGCTGATCCAGTTCCTTGATCTGATCGGCAGATGAAAAATTAACATTTTAATTGTCTATTTTACTCAATTGTAATGTTAATTTTTCTCTAGATATAATAATTATTATGAATAGATAAATTTGTTAGGCCAATTTGTTGCCTTTTTTTTATATTGCAAGTACGATATCGTAACAAGTAATACAATGGACATTTGAGTTCGAATTATCATTCACACGAGAACTATATTTTAAAACTTAATTTGATTTTTCTAAACTCATATCTGATGAAAGCAAACAAAAAATTATAGTTATTGTGAATTTTGATGGTTTAAATACATGAAATCAATTAAAATGCATACAAAGATTAATTGAGAATTCAAATAATGGATGGATATTAGGGCCAAACAATTTCACATATTAATCACCTTTAAATCTTAATTCAAGATTCAATAGCATAATATAATGTTCGATCGAATTCTTCTATGATATTCAATTTACCTTTCATGAGTTCTCATTGAGCCTATTTAACTACTTCAATCTCATATCTATGCGAATCTATCTTAGTTAAACGAAATATTAGTTCTAAGAATTTATGTGATGATCACAATATTTAACATATGTATCTCTACACGTTATACTAATATATCGAATTTTACTATATGATCTAAATCTCAAACTCATATTTCGATTCGTAAAAAATTCATAAAATCATCAAATAGTGATCAAGTAAATTAATGCATTGAGTTCGTAGCAAAATCATCACATGTACGATAAAATAACATGAATCTTGAATAAAAGACATAAAGGGTTTCAATTAGATTACATTTTTCGCCCTAATATAAAGTTTAGCTAATCATAATGATGAAAGAAGAAAAACAAAAATTTGTTATTGAATACATCACCTACTTTTGAATAAAGATGTAGAAAAAGTAATCAATCTTACACCAAGATCTTCTTCCTTTTCCAATCAATGCTTTCAAACTTGAATTTCTTGATGATTTGCTCCTTTTAATATTGCTCTTCGATATCTCTTTGAATATTTGTTTTCTCAATGTGTTGAACTCTATAAAAGTGCATCATTTCTTCTATTTATACTCTCATGTACGTTTTCCCAAAATTTGGAGTTTTTCTAGACTTTTCGCGACCCAAAACAGCATAACCCTTAAATTTGCAGCGCAGCGCCTAAGCGCTAGGAGGTAGTGCCCAGGCGACACGATGAAGCTCCAAGCAGCGCCTAGGCGTGCATCTCTGTAAAAATTGGCTTCTTCCAGGTAAACACAACCACTGGGCGCTGACCCGATGTTCCAAACTCGCATCTTTTTCAGTATTTTGTCATAATATTTTCTTCGGATATGCGATTAAGGCGATTCAAAATGCGTTGAAAAGATAACTCAAAAGACTACAAATTTTCTAGAAATAGTTCTTTTTCAATTAGAACGTTTACTGGGCCAAAAGTTGATCTCAATCTCCAACACAAAATATGGACATCATTGATTTGTGAAAAGATTTTGGCCATATTTTCTCTCATTTTGACTTTTAATTGTATCCAATTGACCCCTAGCATTCTTGAATCTTCATTGTGAGTTTCGACACAACTTTTAAGTATTTTCACTTTAACCCCCAAACTTTGAATATTGCCATTTTTTGCCCATTAGACTAGCTTGGCCATAGACAGTCACATTGAAAATAGATTTGGTCAAAGTTAGTCATAGATAATACAGGTCAATGAAAGTAGTATTTATGGCCGTGAATTTGAGTTGAAAGCGGTAGTGGTGATGCATTGGAGGTGATCGTCGTAGTGACTGGTGGTTGATTGTATTGTTGGTCCGTGGTGTGTGCAGATTTGTTTTATGGTGACCATATGTGAACGAATATGTGTTTAATGTGATTGGTTGTGACATTGTGTTAATTAAGATCGATTGTAATTTGGTCACTAACCGTCACGGTTAAGATTGACATAATCATAATTAAAATAAATTTGGTCATAATCAGTCACAGATAACACAAGTCGATGAATTGGAAATTTTCTAGGTGAGGGGTGGGTGGGGTAAGGTAATGAGGTCAGTAGGGGTGGTTCCAAGGTAGGGTGTAATATCCAAAAAATGTTTTCAGTTTGTGAATTTTTTTTACATGTTGTATGGATGGGGTGGGGATCCGTGGGGATAAGGGGGTATGATTAATTTTGTGGGGGTGGGGATACTATTAATGGGGCAGGGATAATTAATTCTAATTGATTATATATTATATATATCATTAATTAAAATTAATACCTGAATTTTGAAATAATTTGACAGTTTATTAGTTTTAAAATGTGATTCATATACGTAAGAGTTATGTATTGTTTCCTTATGTAATAAATCTTTTAAAATTATAATATAAATAGGCCTTCATGTAGTGTTTTCCAAGTTAAGGCCCCTTAAGAAATGAAGCCCTAGGCCATTGCCTAGTTGGCTATGACCTAGGGCCGGCCTCGTCATTGGTGTTGCATTGGCGCAAAGCACGGACCTTTAAGACCAAAAAGTTTAAAAGTGTCAAGCAGGGAGAATGTGTTAGGATTTCGACGTAACCCAAATTCTGTTTTGTATGTATATTTGGAGTTTGTTGTTTGTTTTGAAGAAGTCTTGAAAAAGTAAAAAACTATAAAATCTTTGTTGTTTGTATTATATTCTCTTGTTGTGTTAGAAATTCTTTGATTATAAATATGTGGTGTATAATACATATTTGAGATTAACCAATTGTCCAACATATTAGTTTGGTCCATACAGATTCTTCGTAATCCTCTATTATTGATTATTAGTAACTTCTCATTATATGCTCGTAATTTTTTTGTTTTGAATTTCTGCATAAATCTCGTGCTCTTGTGATTGTTATTTTTGTCTTGTTCATTATCTCATCTTTATATTCATAACAATTGACTCAATTTCTAACAAGTGTTATTAGAGCTAGGTCCTACAGTTTCTGGGAGAGCCAATTCGATTTCATATTAGAGCGAGGTTTGATTTTCGTCATGACAAGTATAAAGTATGATATTCCGCTTTTGGATCACAACGACAGATTTTTGTTAGGACTTTGGAGAAGAAGAAATGTGAACAATTAAAAGGGCAGAGAAGGTCCCAGTAATATATCTTGCACGTTCTGTGATCACGTTTAATGCAATTATTACTAAATTAATGAAAAGATAAATTAGACCTCAGAAGAGGTTCGATGAGACTGATTTGATTGCTTATGCTTTGACAAGTGTTGACTCAGATGGAGTTAGTTGTGATCGTGTTGTTCGTGGAGATAATTCAAGCAAATTTGTTAACTCAGATGGAGCTGGTTATGAACTTTATGATTTTGTAGGTCTTGGTAATTCGAGCAAGGTTGGTACCCAAATTAATCCTACTGGTAAGTAGTGCTTGGATTTAGTTCACAGTTGTTAAATTTGTCCTTAGAGGCTTTGTAGAAGACGTGAAGGTTAAGACTGTTATGTTTGGAGAACTTTTGGAGTTTGTCAAGAGTTAAATTTTATTCCTTGTAGTAGAATTCGTGTTAATGTGAAGACTTGTTAGAATTTTGGTGTAACTCAAATTCTGTTTTGTAGGTATATTTGGTGTTAGTTGTTTGTTTTGGAGAAGTCTTGAAGAAGTAAAAGACTACCAGAAGTCAAAAAAGAAAAAAGATGGACTAGGGTGAAAAAGTTATCGCAAAATTGCTCTCTGGCCGCTCATTAGGTGCTTGAGTGTTTAGAACAGGATCTTGGCCGCTCGCTATCTGCGAGGGTGTTGCTAAAGTGGTAGCTTTATCCAAATTTTCAGGTTTTGCGATTTGGCCTGTTTTGAGACTCATATTTCAACTCGAATACTTCGCTATTGATTTTATCCATTGTATTGGAATTTCACCTTATATTAGATTCTTTATTATATTATATTTTTCTATTGTGTTAGGGATTTTTCGATTATAAATATGTGGTTTATAACATATGTTGAGATTAACCAAATGTCCAACTTATTAGTCTGGTTCAAAGAGATCCTTTGTAATCCTCTATTATTGATTATTAGTAAATTCGCTTCATCTATCCATAGTTTTTCCCATCATGAGTTTCCAAATAAATCTTGTACTCTTGTGATTATTATTTTCTTCTTGTACACTATCTTGTCTTTAATAGTCGTTACAATTGGCTTAATTTCTAGCAAATGGTATTAGAGTTATCATCGATTTCCTAATAAAATGAATTAAGCGAACTATCATATCACAAATGATCTCTGATCTTCAACTTGATAGAAATTGTTATGGAAAATTCAACCAATCATCTAATATGGATGAAGAAATATTATTACTTATTTGATAAAATTTATATTAACTGGTCAAACTTTAATTCTAACAGTACATTTTCTAAGATCCGTAATTTTTGTCAACTTTTTAGCCATATATTATAAAGTTCAAAAATGTTTCTCCAACATCTAAACTTTTATATAGAATCATAAAATGATGTTTGACAATGAAGCTTGCACAACATAGAAAGGTTGATAAGAATCATAATATCACAGCGATCTCTATTTTAGTAATGTTGTTTATACATAATTATTTACGGATTGATGTGGAGAGAGAGAAAAACCAATTTGAAAGAAAGAGAGAAAAGGAAAAAGAAAATAATTTAAATTTTAATATACGTCATGTTATCAATCCATCCACCAATATGTAACTCTTTTTTTAGTATTGATGATATTGAAAACTTTTGTGCAAATTTGAGACATTGACGTCATAATATTTATATGGATAGCGATCGAGTATAACGCACTAAAACACCTATAATGCAAGTGGGACCCACAAAACAAAAGGTGGGTTAGCTCCCATTCAATACCAGCCGCCGATCTAAATCCAATGGTTAGAATGCTAGCGTCCACTTAGGTCACTTTGATTCTCTGCTACACCATTACTCTCTCTCTGTATACGCCCCCAACACTCCCTCCCATCTCCTCTCCTCTGCAATGCCGCCGGTGCCGTCGTTTTAATCCCCCCTCAAGAAAATTGACTTTATTAAACGTCGTCGTTTAATCTCCGGTACAAGCCTTTCTCTCTCGAAACGCATATATAATTTATATACGTGCAAGTGTGTTAATGTGTGTATATATGTATTATATATGTATTACTGCTGTTTAGTATTATTTGCTTAATTATTACTACGCTCGTGAGCTGACTAGTATGTCATAATAATTCTTCTCAGATGAATTGAACTAATTTTTGATTTTTAATTGAATGCAGATACGACCTGTTTTTAGTTTTTCTGCTAACCGAGAGTCGTGTATTGGAATAATTTCCTTTAATTTGAGACTATTGTATTGAAATGATTATACTTTGAAGAATTTGAGATAGCTACAGGGAAAACCCATCACCTTACAAAAGGGATAGGAAGACTACAGGTAGTAGTTTTGGGCTTTCTGAGTTAAAAGATACACTACATGCTTTTAGACTAGAAATAAAAAAAATTAAGGTTTTGTTTGGAATTCATGAATTTGATTGTTATGGGGAGTGTTAAAAGTATATTTTTAAACTTTTGGGGTGGTTTAACGTGTTGTTGCTTGCTTGGAATCTGTGATTATGTTAATTTCAGCCTGAGAATCTCATAATAATATCTGTGAATTGTTGAAATTGCTTCAGATTTTATGAGTGTATGATCCCATCAAGATGAAGAGAAATGCTACACATTTGCGTTTATTATTCCAGTGGTTGACATTTGATATGCAACTGTGATTGTGGTATGGATGTAGCAGTGAATGATATTGAAGAGTGGACCATGGGACAACATGGGGGCATCACGGATGATGGAAATGATGAGTCCAATGAGGCTGGGGACATAAATGCTTATGGTGACTCTATGGACCAGGATGGGGTTGGGATATTTCCTGAGCCGCATGTAGGAATGGAATTTGAATCCGAGTATGCTGCCAAGACGTTTTATGATGACTATGCCAGACGTCTGGGGTTTAGCACCCGTGTCAGCCAGAATAGTCGCTCAAAGACTGATAGGATGGTTACTTACCGGGAGTTTTTATGTTCCAGAGGTGGGTTCAAAAGAAGATCTGGTGATATCTGTGCTGCAATGCTTAAAATAGAGTCAAGGGATCATGACAAATGGGTCGTGACAAAAGTGGTGAAGGAACATAGTCACTCAACTGTAAGTCCTGGTGCAGTGAATCATCTCAAAACACGGAGACATTTTGCTGCCACCAAAAATAGTGCGGCAGAAACTCACCAAGGTGTGGATATAATTCCCAGTGGCGTGATGTATGTTTCAATGGATGGAAACCATGTTTCAGCAGAAATCAGCCGAGGTAAGAATATGCCTCCTTCAGAATCAAATCGTACAGTCAAGAACACTGGTTCATTGTGCTACACTTCTGGACATCCCAATCGAAAAAGGACATTAGGTAGAGATGCTCAGAACCTCCTGGATTATTTTAAAAAAATGCAGTCCGAGAACCCAGGGTTTTACTATGCCATACAACTTGATGAAGACAACCGCATGGCTAATGCATTTTGGGCAGATGCTAGATCGAGAACAGCATACAGTCATTTTGGTGACAGTGTTATACTGGACACAATGTATAGAATACATCAATATAAAGTACCATTTGCTCCATTCACAGGTGTAAATCATCATGGTCAGACAATTTTGTTTGGTTGTGCACTACTTCTAGATGAATCTGAGGCTACATTTGTATGGCTTTTTAAGACATTTCGAGCTGCCATGAATGACCGTTCCCCCGTATCCATAACCACTGATCAAGACAGAGTCATTCAAATAGCCGTTTCCCAGGTGTTTCCTGAAGCCCGTCATTGTATAAGCAAGTGGCATGTGTTAAGAGAAGGCCAAGACAGGATGGCTCACGCCTGTATTGCACATCCTAATTTTCAGGTGGACCTGTATAACTGTATCAATACTACTGAGACAATTGAGGAATTCGAATCATTTTGGGCATCAATCCTTGATAAATATGATCTTCAGAGAAATGATTGGCTTCAATCGATATATAGTGCTCGCACGCAATGGGTGCCAGTTTATTTTCGAGACTCTTTCTTTGCAGACGTATCCCCTAGCCAGGGATTTGAGAGCTCATTTTTTGATGGTTACGTGAATCAACAGACTACTTTACCAATGTTCTTTCGTCAGTATGAAAGAGCTTTGGAGGACTCTTTTGAGAGGGAAATGGAAGCTGATTTTGATACTATATGCACCAGCCCAGTGCTGAGGACGCCTTCACCTATGGAGAAACAGGCAGCAAATCTTTATACAAAGAGAATCTTTTCAAAGTTTCAAGAAGAATTAGTGGAGACTTTTGTGTATACTGCAAATAGGATTGATGGAGATGGGGCTAACAGTACATTCAGGGTTGCGAAATTTGAGGATGACCGCAGAGCCTACATTGTCTTGTTGAATGTTCCAGAAACGAAAGCAAATTGTAGCTGTCAGATGTTTGAATATTCTGGTGTCCTTTGTAGGCATATATTGACAGTATTTACTGTAACGAATGTCCTTACACTGCCGTCCCATTACATATTAAAGCGATGGACTAGAAATGCAAAAAATGTGGCTGTATCTGAAGAGCGTGGCGAACTACGAGGCAATGAGACTCTGACTATACGTTACAACAATTTATGCAAGGAAGCAATCAGATTTGCTGAGGAAGGAGCTATAGCTTCAGAGACATACAATGTGGCTCTTGGTGCTCTTAGAGAAGGGGTGAAGAAGGCCGCTGCTGTGAAGAGAAGTGTAGCGAAAGTTGCACCTCCGAGCTCCCTGGTTAATGGAGTTGGTTATGATGATTGGAGGACATCCACCTCAGCTCCAGAGATGACTCCACTGTTATGGCCACGACAAGATGAAATGATACGTCGCTTCAATCTTAATGATGCTGATGTTGCTGGTCAACCAGTGTCCAATATGAATTTTCCACACATGGCTCCAGTCTCTCTTCACCAAGATGATAATCACACTGATAATATGGTAGGGAACTTCTTTAGCAGCTCTTGTTCATAAAGAATTGTCTTATTGAATGGTTGACAATCTTAACATTAGTTGTTCTTTACTCTTGTTCACAGATGACTCTTCCTTGTCTTAAGTCGATGACTTGGGTGATGGAGAATAAAAATGCAATGCCCGCAAATAGAGTAGCTGTAATTAACCTCAAGGTATGGGATCCAAATCAATTGATATTTTGCTCCAAACTGAATGATCTGTGATTTGGTTTTGATCATTTGATTGTTTGATACTCATTTGTTTAATCTTGTACTCACTCGTATTGTATTGTTAGCAAATGCAAATGTCTTAGAACTAGCATGTCATTTAGCAGTTTAAGCTGGGATAATTAATGGCTACAGATATCAATTTTTGAAGACATAAAACCTTGAAAATTCATCACATTGGGTTTACTTGCTATATTTCTGTCTGAGCAGTCACGTCATTGTTGTAAATGCAGATCTCCCGAGTTAATAGTCTCGTATTCTCAATATGTGGATTTAAAAACTTGCTTAAAATCTTGGTATTTACGAGTTAAGTTTGCTTCTTGCAGTTGCAAGATTACAGCAGGACTCCAGCGGGAGAATCAGAAGTTAAGTTTTCACTCTCTAGAGTCACATTAGAGCCCATGTTGAGGTCCATGGCCTACATCAGCGAACAGCTCTCTTCCCCAGCCAATAAGGTTGCGGTCATCAATCTGAAGGTGTGTAATTCTCAAATTATTCAACCTTCGGTTGATTGTAGCAAGTCCTGATAAATAATATCTTTTGCTAGGAGTTAATTACACTAAATGGCCTCTCTAATTTTATTCATTTAAGTTGTGATCCAGCCCTGATAAATGGATAATTGTTCCTTCAGTATGGGATCATGAGTTTTTTTCTCGTATATAGAGAATATTATACGTCAGGTTTAGCTCATCCAAGTTGCTACACAGGTTGGTGCTTGTCATCTTTATTTGTGTAGTTACTGTGGTCGATTTTTAGTAAGAGTAACATATTACTGTAAAATGATATTAGTTATACATAATTCGTATGAACATTGGAAATATAACATCTTCACGCAGCTGTTGATTTATTTGTATTACTGTTATTAACCAACCTGCTAATTCTGATCATTTTCTGCTCTCTTATCTTCAGCTTCAAGATACTGAAACAACTTCAGGAGAATCAGAGGTGAAATTTCAAGTTTCTAGGGATACTTTAGGTGCCATGTTGAGGTCGATGGCATACATCCGTGAGCAGCTGTCAAATGCAGTAAGTATTTTTCACTATAATTATTGTCACTTTTTAATCAAAGATGCAGATAAGTTTGATTAATCATCTTAAGTGATGTTCTGGTGGTTGTTTCAGTAATCTGAATTGGTTATGCTTTTTCATGTTGGATTTATTGATAATCTAGGTACTCTTCCAGTTTATGATTCTTAGGCTTGTAGATTTGCAGTATTGACATGAACGTGCAGTCTCAAAACTTCTTTTCAAGGTTCATTTTCAGTTACAATGGTCTGGCTATTTCTTGCCTACGTTGTAGGAATTTTAGCAGGACCTTCAAGTCCTATTTTCTGCTTTATTGTTAATCACATTTTTCAAATGCCTTCATAAGCCTGGATGATAGCCTGGTCCATTCATGAGGCAGCACTTTTATGGAAAAAGATAGTAGAAACTAAATAAAAGCCTTAGAAGTAGGTAGTTGTCATTATTGTCATTACAAGACTATCTTGCTTTCTCTATTCCAATTTTACCAAATCTTCTCCCATTGTTTATGTTGTGTATATTTTTTTTCTATGGTGTCGTAAATTTTATGTTAGACCAACTGTTTATGTCTTGTTCCATACCAGTTCAATACCTTAATAGTTGAGTATATTACCGATCAATTATTGTTGATGCCGAAGACTTGGAGACAATCATGTATGTATTTGACAATTCAGACACTGGAAGATACAAACCTCTTCTTTTTTTAAAAAAAAAAAATATATTATGTTCTACTTTTAGACCTCTTAAATACTAGCTACATATAATTTTTTTTTAAAATTTTATTTATATTTTCCTACCAGATGTGATTTTATTACCATATGGTTGATGTATGATTTTTTCTGAGCACAAGTTGATGTAATTGTGTAATATTGTTTCTTTAATTTTCAATTGCACCGTGCTTTCACTTTTGATGCTTGTGTTGTTGAATTAATGATCCTTTGTGACTATTATTACTGTTCTTAAATTGTATGTCATTGCATGTATGTTTATGTTTTGAA
This sequence comes from Fraxinus baroniana, assembly GCA_903798355.1. Classification (NCBI taxonomy): domain Eukaryota; kingdom Viridiplantae; phylum Streptophyta; class Magnoliopsida; order Lamiales; family Oleaceae; genus Fraxinus; species Fraxinus baroniana. The sequence goes on from CAIGRO010244545.1 coordinate 11,829, forward strand.
ACACTTGCTTTATTTATCATCATAAATCTGGTATTGTAACTAAGATTTATTGATTCACGGTACTATATTGTCCAGAATGCGATTCAATATGGCCTGCTGGTACTCTATTTGTGACTATGTTTTTATGCATAGTGACCACAAAATTGCATACGAGCATGTTTGACTAAGCTTAAAAAGGGGTACTTCTCTAGAAAGTAAGTATTGTTAGTAAAGAAAATAACTTCTGAAGTTATTTTTGGCAAAAAATAAAAATAAAAAGCTTAAAGAGTAACTTTTACTTATTTTTAAGCTTGGCAAAACATGTCATTGTTCATGGTTCATTAATGACTAATAAAATAAAAGAGTAGACGTTTGACCAAGTTTGGGCTTCTAGACGACTGACTGACTAGATGTTACTTGTAGCATTGTTTTGAGCATTTCATGGATATTTCTTGAATTCTTCTCTTTTTTGTTTTTCCCTTTATAAATTGTCAACAAACTTTGAGATGCCAAGATATTCCACCCTAACAATTATTAAGGTTCATATCTACATACTTTTTTAAAAGTGAATTACTCAAAGCTAGTTGGATCAAAAGGTAAGTGGACATAGATGACAGATTTGTGATTGATCAAATGGGGATCTGTATGACTAACATGTGACATTCTATCATCTCCTAGTACAACTTTCGGTTACCATTTAAAGCTTTTCCTTTGTCTCCATTTATTTACTTCAAATATCATGGATTTGCATAACTTGGGATAATAATTAAGCAAAATGCTCCGGAAATGGGTGTTTGGCTCAAGAACTATAAAGGTTTATTGCTGCCAAACACTCTTCATTACTAGCAGTAGAAAGAACCAAATTGTATGTGCTCTTCCCTTCAGATTCCCTAATTAATACTTCTGTGTTTTCCTTTATAATCAAGTTAGTTTTCTTCTCTTTCCAAATTCTGAAAATAATGATTACAAATAGAATGTAAATTTTGCCGAACATATAGACCAGTATCCATTATTTAGAACTACAGTTATGCTAGTGATTTAGAAATCTATTTGCTTTAGAATGTCCAACTTTATCAAGTTAGAGAATAATGTGTATATTTCATGATAAATTGAAGATTCCTTCTTTGTCAAACTGATGACACTTTCTTCTGGACATGGTTGTCTTCTTTATGGCAGGTTGAGCGCAAACAAGATAATCCAGTCAAAAAGCAACGGAAATAAAGAACCTCTCTCGTCTTTTCACCTCAACCTGAAAACAAACGAGTTAGAAAATCTCCTATAAAATTTTTCATGTCTTATGTACAGGGTGGTCTTTCTTGCTTTCCAATTTATGCTTGGTCTTTGTTCATTTTTGTACATGTAACTTTATGAAGATCTTCACATTGGGTCTTAAATATGGTCTAGATTGTCTTATGGGGGCAGAAAAAAAAAAAAAAAAAAGGTGTACTTGTTTTGTAGGTTTTTTCTATAGGAAAATGATAAAGTTGCCATATCTTGTGCTGGCTATAACAATAAATATAATAATTTTCAAGGCAGCATTAATGTTGTGTTGTGTTTTCTCTAATGAAAAAGTGAGCTGAGGTTTAAATACATTGGTGGTCTCTAAACTTCAAACTATTTGTTATATTAATCTCTAAATTTCATTCTGCTCCAAATCAGTAGTTGAGCTGAAACCTTGTTCCATGTTGGTCACTGTCCATAGTTGTCGATTTGATTAACAGAAAATGCAATATTGGAATGGGTAATTATATTACCACTACAAAATTTACTTGTTACATCACAATTAAAATTTATTTTCAATAAATACACTACAATAAATTTACAATTATACTCCTTATCTAATAAAAACAAAAAACAAAAAACAAAAATAAAATAAAATAATGTGATGTACTTATCACCCTAATATTACTCATCATTTTTCTCATCCTTTGAACATTTTCACTGATTCTAAAACAAGAATTTGCAGTATATCAATGTTAATTGCATTGGAGTTACTGCCTAAAACCCTGATCTCTTGGTATATAGCCTTTCCAATTGCTTTTAACAAGATTTCAATTGTAATATTATGTTGGATTCTTTAAAAAAAATAGATTTTAGATCATTTGCCGGAGAAATTTTTGGTGAAAAAATTCAATTATCTGTCTATTCTTGGATTCATTAGGACTCTTAGAGCATACATAGACCCATCTATGTTTTGTCTCCATCGCCTAATTTTTGAGCTCGATTTTTCGGAGTAAACAAGAGCTTAGTCTGACATCTTTTTGGCAAAAAAATCACTTGCATTTAGAGGACATACTCCCAAGAAAACTTAAATACTATTGTTTGACTGCAATAATTCAAAATAAGACCCAAAATGTGGTTAAAATTTAGATTGATGGCTCCAAATCAGTCAGATGGTTGACCCCATTTAGAAGTTACATTCAAATCAATACTCATTTTTCAGAAAGTAGAAACCAATTAACTTATAAAACTTGTACTATATTATGGAAGAAATTGCCAAATCATCAATCGTAAATTAAGTGCATTTAGCTTGCTTTGCTTTTCCAATAGTCCAACGCAGGAGTGTGTGTTTCTGGACATATTTTGTGAATAAGCATGAAGTAGGAATTATAGTTAGGTTCTCAAACTCCTTAAATAAATATTTTTGCAGTATTAACTTCGTGGATCTAGGAGCATTTTTAATCAATATGCCATTGAGAAGGCATTATGTTGCAACAATAATTTATTTAATTAAAAAGTATATTAAAACCCTAATTATGTAATTTTACTTAAGGATATTTGAGTAAATAAGAAAATTGTGTTGTACTTAATAAATTTTATGGTGGTAATATAATTACGGTGATAATATAATTACCGGAATTTAGTTTTGCTTCAGCTAGACTGTTACTTCAGCTTTTCTATTAGGCAAACTAACAAACATAGGACCGATCTATTTAAAATATTGTTCAATGGCCAACTTGAAACACAATTCGAGTTTAGTGATTGACTTTGAACAAAAATAAAGTTCAATGACCAGTAAAACTGGGCTAAATATTCAAGACTTCTATTTTTTATTTACCCAATATGTTACTTATTTATTGTTTATTCGAGAGATAATTGCAAGTGAAAAATGTTGACATGCAAAATTGTTTTATTTGCATTGTTTTATTTAGAGAAGGTGTGATTAAATAACTGTGCCAAGCAAATGATTTTCAAACAATTCAAAAATAAAAACTACTACAGATAAAATTGTATAGCACTACAGTAGCAGATTGGTAAACAATTCCCCCATACAGTAGTACATACAAAGCATTTCCCATAAAATCTTATTTCTTTGCCAAGCCTAGATATTTTGGCGCAAAACCGATCGCTGAGCATAGAAGCAAGCAATTTGCATCTTCGTACGTCGAAATTAGAGCACTGCAACTGCAAACAGAGCATTCATTCATTTCTTCCAGAAGAAAGTGCGTGACATATTCGCCTGTCTGGTTCATTGTATAAATCTACAAACTCCTGTAGTCTATTACAGTGACTTCGTCTTCTGGTGCATCCAGGTCATTATAGCTGCAAAAATAGCAAAATTCGAAAAAAAAAAACATCCTTCCTTTAATGAATAAAGTAAGAGAACTTTTAAAATTGGTGGTAATAATTTTTTTTTTCATTGTGCGCCAAGACGTACATACTGTAGCTGTACAAATCATGCACCCACAATTCTATAATAATGCTGGGACTTGTTCAGAAAACTCCATACATACAAAAACTAATATTAATAAAGCATCATCTCCTTGGTGTTTTCGTTTCAGCAGATTTCCAAATTGAGTTTCTAAAAAATGGAAGTTCTAGCTGACCCAATCATCAGCATGCTTGTATCAAAGGGAGTTTCTAGAATAATGAGGTCCAAAATTCCAGCAGATTCAATCATTGCCACACTTGTAAAGCCGAATTTTCAGCCTTGTTATTTTCTTGTGAACATGTGTTCAGACACAGACTAATTTCCACAATTTCTGTTTGTGGTTCTCTGAGAAAATAGGTGCTTTACTTTCAACAGATGTTTCTGTTGTACTATCCATTATCATATAATAATATTATTAGCAAGCTTTAAAAGATTAGTTTGTAAGCTGACTGTCTCACGTTGTGCTTGTCTTGGTGAGAAAACAGTCAAGCCAACCACTAGCCATCATAATTAACCAAAACAAGGAGAGAGAGGAAGCGTGGAAAACAGTTCTACCAAATTTTATTCTGAAAAAGCATTCAGGCCAAAAATTATTGGATCCCACATGAACCACAGCGCTCCATTAGCTAGTTGATGCTAGCAAATCAAGATTACGGTTGAGTCCAACTAAACTTAGCCATGATAATGCAGATTAAATTTTATTGGATTGAAGCTTCAGGCCATCTTTAAAGCTCAAAGCCTGTTGTTTGAATCATTGTCACCAAGACAAAGTTCAAAATCTACCATGCCCTTTTTTACAATGGAAAACTGATGGAAATCCTAGAAGATATATTTTATGGAAAACTTTCCAAATTGGATACGTAATTACGGTTTTAGGGTGTGTTTAAGTCACATTATTTTGGAAGAATGTATTTTGAAATAGTAGATTGATGCAGGTTGAAAAAAAAGAAAGATTTACTATTGTAGGAAAATATTATTTTATTGAAGAATGTGTGGTTGAAAATGAGTAGAAGAATGAGAATGAAAAAAATAATGTGGCTCAAATATGGGCTAAATTAGTTGCACATTCCTAATTTACATTAATATCCTGTTTGGCCCACATTTTTTTTTTCATTCTTCTATTCANTAGAAGAATGAAAATAAAAATTTTAATGTGGTTCAAACAGGGGCTTAGATCTCTAGTATTTTAATAGATTTTCTATTATTTTCTTAGACGTCTCTTACCTTAATTTGATGGATTTTCTAGTATTTTAATAGGTTTTATAAGATCCTATATAAAGGGGGCTTATGTATTATAATTTACACAACTTCTGTAAGGATAAAATTTGATACTTCTCCCCCAATTCTCTCTTATTCTCTTTTCCCCATCATTTCTCTTCTTCTCTTCCTTTC
>CAIGRO010244564.1:0-16233 GCA_903798355.1 Fraxinus baroniana
TTTTTCATGTTGATAAATATTATGTTAATGAAAATTATGATATTCTATGAAATGGCCAATTGGTACCAAATATATGATATATTATGAGCTCATACCAATTTCTAAATATACGATACGATGTATGACCTTTTTCACGTATGATTTAATACTGTTATTGGGGATTGCATAGTTACTCGAGCCCTATTGAGTATTTTCATATACTCACCATTTTCCCTTACTTCTCACAGGTTAAAATGGGTCGGTTGACGAGTGAAGAGGTAATGTCGTTGTGCTAGGATTCATTGGATTCAATAAATCAAATTCAGTGTAACGTGATTGGAGATTCCATTCTGCAGTAAATTTAGTTTCATTATATGTTATGGATCTCTCTACTTGAGGTATTTGATATATATTTTAATTGATTATTTATATTAGTCAAACTAATATTATAATTGTTGTCTATGATATGTAAATTGGCATGTAAAATGATATGACCACTGAAAATAAAAAAAGGGGGCAGTATAACAACTTTAACAATTCAATTTTATTAATCATTTCACGGTCGAATGCTTCTACTAAATTGTAATTAAATAATTAAGTTTTGAAACTTACATTTCTAATTATTAAATTATAGATTGATTTTTATTTAATCTTTCCAATCAAATAAGATATGACGTAGAAAAATCTTATTTATTTCCTTTTTATAAATAAATAATATAACAACTTCGAGTAAATTACCATTACATAATTTTATATATATATTCCATGTCCCGTTGTTTAAATTTTAAATGAAACTTTTTGATAACGATTTAGATTCTAAAATTTGGATCGTTACAGAAGATGTTTTAGACAAGCTAAAATTTTAAACTTCTCTAAAAAAAATCTCTATCTTCAGCATTGAGCTGATATGAGAAGTTGAAATTTGTAAATAGTGAAAATTTTAAGTTATATGCAAATTAAGTATGAATTAACAAATATATGTCATTTTTTGATATGTTAAAACATAACTTAGTCATTGCACATGATGTGTATAATACAATTAAGGGAAGTTGAAATTGTAAATAATGAAAATTTCTAAAATCTTAGAAATGTCTTCGTTTGAAGTACTTTTATATTCTTTTAAAGACACGAGCTTGTTTCAGTTTGAATATTTGTAAACAGTTACCTTCGTTGCTATCTAATGCTATAACCTCTTCTACTGATTTTATTTTTATTTTTATTTAACTCGCGTGGAAAAAAAGTTTAGAATTTCGAGGTAAGAAAACTTTGGACCGTAAGTGTGACCTTTAGCCCCAGTTTGATAACCATTGTTCAAAAACTCTATTTTTTTTTACGTACTCATTTTTAATCACACATTAACCTAATAAAATATTCTGCATGTAGATTCAAAATTTTTCTCTACTTTTTTAACCGGCATTTGCCAAAATATACTATTCAAAATTTTGATTTTGCCAAATAATGACCATCAAACATGGCCTTAATTCTATTTAGTGAGGTAATTGCACTTGTCATTTAGTTGATAGTTCTAACTTATTCTAATCCGCCGTGACACAACTTTTCAAATGAATCCACAAATTAAGACAAGTCATGTCAACTAATATGCATTAACAAATTCACCGGATAAGCAGTGTCCAGCTGTACGTGATACTTTATACTGTTTTTGTATTTACTTGTGTCTTTTCTTAAAAAAAAAAAAACAATTTTAGCTTTAAATATTTGAGACATTATGTGTAAGTTAATTATCGAAAGATATCAGTATAATACAATATAAATGACATAATAATATCTAACATGTTGTCTAACTCTCAATGGCTAATAAAAATTGACGTCCTGAGGTGCGAGACGTTTACTGAAGTGATAATGCAGCAGATCTCAACTCGTTTTTCGTACTTTAAAAAAATCACTTTTAAATAGAATTAACAGCTTTTTTTGAGCTTCAAAGTGACCGAATAGAAATGCTGAGATAGGTATAAACAACAACAACAAATAAGTTAAAACTAACAAATCAAACATGAATGATGGATTTGAAAATGTCTGAAAATCCCCCAAAAAGACAACACTTTGTCCATACAGCCGCCCTGGCCACGTGTAATAGAATCAAAATCAAATGAAAGAACCTCATTTCATAAATATGGGATTAGATGATAATAACAACATGATTAAGATCTCAATTACATGGCAACTCTTTCAGAAGCCTATAGAGACAGTCCTCTCGATCTTCAACATATTATTCCTCTCGATTTCGACTCTGTTCACGAGTTACCTGATTCACATACCTGGTCTGATCACGTCGATAATCTCTACTTAGACAAATATGCATATTTGAAGCACACATCGACGAATGAAGAATCTAGTGTACCAATTATTGATCTAAGTGCTCCAAATGTTGTGGAGCTTGTTGGCAATGCATGTGAAACATGGGGTATGTTTCACGTGATTAACCACGGTGTTTCCTCGATTCTTGTCGATGATGTCGAGTCACATGCTCGACAGTTGTTTTCACTTCCAACTCAACATAAGTTGAAGGCCCTACGAGCACCCGATGGAGCCACCGGGTACGGCGCCGCTAGGATATCACCATTTTTCTCCAAGTTAATGTGGCATGAGGGCTTCACCATTATGGGCTCCACAGTGGAGCATGCGAAGGAACTCTGGCCCCACGACTATGAAGATTTTTGGTAAGGTCATCATTCACCATGTTAGATATACGTGTTATTAGTGGAACTTTCATGGCTAAAAACTTCATAAGAAGGTATAAATAAAATTATTTAAATTTCATCTTCAACAAATCTTTCGTCTACATACCAAATTCTATTTTCATAGAAAGTCCGTATAACTTTTTTAAACGGTACCCAAATCTATGACTTATAACATGTTAAATTATGTGTCGACAATAAACTCGAAAAAATAGATTTGAATATTTTATTTTATTTTTTTTAAAAAAATACTATTCCAATCCACTGCTATCAAATCGAACGTACCAACCGATTTTGTTTCTTCTGCAGTAATGTAATGGACAATTATCAAAAAAAGATGAAATCATTGGCCTATCAAATCATGCTTCTAATCCTCAAGTTCTTGGACATAACTAAAGAAGGAGGAGAAGAAATGATTTCTACATCTATTTACGAATCTGAAGGTGCACTGCAACTGAATTCTTACCCCTGCTGCCCAGATCCGAATCGAGCTATCGGGTTAGCCCCGCATACCGATTCACTCCTCCTCACTATTCTTCACCAGAGTGAAACAAAAGGGCTTCAAATTCATCGAAATGGAGTCGGGTGGGTACCTGTTCCTCCAGTATCCGGAGCCCTAGTTGTGAATATAGGAGATTTATTTCACATTTTATCGAATGGAAGATTCCCTACAGTTTATCACCGTGCGGTTCCGAATCAGGATAGTCACAGAATTTCTGTTGCGTATTTTTATGGACCGCCGGCGGACACCATCGTTGGGCCACTGAATAAACTTCCGTGTCCAAGATATCGTTCATTGACAGTGAAAGAGTATATTAGTCTCAAGAATAAGAATCTTGAGAAGGCTCTTTCTTTGATCAAGTTTTGATTTTGTGTAGCCGTCAATATCCCTATCGAGTTCATGTTAGAGATAGTCGATACGTATCTCGAGATATTAATTTGATGAAATTAGATAAGTATGTTAATTGTATGATCTAGCTGTATTACAAAAAAGTCGTATTCAATCCTTCTATTAAAGATTTGAGATGGGGATGTGATCATCATGTGATTTTTTTTTGTTTGAATTTGAAGATTTTTATGTGAAGATATGATGATAAATACCTTGATCATGTTGCTTTTCGCTACCTAATTGTTTCGAGTAATTAAAGATTTGAGATATGGAAGTCAAGGTTGGGTTGGGTGCTACAGTTTCGCTGCATGTACATTAAGCTTGATATCATGGATGACATTGTTTGACGTGACAATACTTTAATCTATTGATTTTTACAACACTTATTCAAATCAATGACACGATTTTTCACACATTCATAATGTCATCCAAAAATGTACAACTAGCTTAATTCTGGAGGCTATCAGGTGTTTTTCCATTTGAATTGGAAGATTTTCACGTGAAAATTTGTTAAATTTTTGTTTGTTTTGTTTTTCTTTACCTATTTATTTATGTTACTTGAAGATTTTCAAGTGAAAAATTGTTAATTTTTATTTTCTAAATAACATGGAGTTGGAATTACTTTCCACCTTTGTCTAACGGACCCTAAAGATTTGAGATGGCAAAAGGTGTGCAATTTTTCCATTTGAATGAAAAAAAATGTGACATTTGATCGTGTTACTTTTCTCGCAATTATCTATTGAATATTTATTTGATTGTACCTTAGTAAAATGTATGTATGTATGTATGATTTGAAAATGAAGAATATCCTACCCCAGCTTTTTACTTCTATTGCACTTGAGTACTCATTCCATCACAAAATAACGTTGGAGCCACGTGTCTTGTGCAACCCATTTTCCTTATAATTTTTTCGTACAAGTAAAAACCCAAACCCAAAGGATTAAACTCACATTCGCCCTGGTAATGCAGCAAGGTTCAAGCTCAAATAGTTACTCGACCATGTTCCGTGCCTGACCTTAATTTAAAATAAAACAGATGCAGACGAATTTGATACACATGACAAGACAAACAACAATATTTAAGGTTCTTTCGTTTGAAATAGGCTACTTGTTCATTTAAGTAGACTTGCCAATATTAAAAGAAGAAAAACTATATATATTATCCTACTCGAGGGGCATGTTTGGTAGGAATTTTTTGAGTAGGCACACAACCCAATCCATAAGAGCTTCTGCAGATGGCAAGTAAATTTTTCACTGGTTAACAACAGCAGTCCAAACAGACAACAGTATAGAGTTGGTTCCTAAGTAAAGACAGAGGAGAACTGAATTATTTCTTACACAAACTACATCTGTAGAGATCCTGCCAAAATAAATCTAGAAATTAAAAGGGCGACGGTTGTCATTTCCAGAGCTTAACAATTTTGTCATGGCTAACAGAAGCAACGAGACCCGAGGCCGTTGATACCGCCAAAGAAGCTATCAATCCGTCGTGAGCTGGAAGGGTCATTGTCTGCTTCTCGGACATGTTCCAAAGCTCCAGTGACTGTCAAAAGTTGTCATAATAGTTAGAAAAGCCCAAAAGTCTTGCGTAGCAAAATGAGAAATATGCATGACATGAAATGGAGTAATCTCGATCCGTGTCTCTATAGCCCATGAAAATAAATTATTATTTACGGGAAAATGAAGGGTTGGAATCGATCGATAAGGCCAACCACTCAAGGTCCATGGCATCTCACTTGTAGTGATTATTACACCAGTGTCATGTTTGGATACTAGACAGCACTGGTTACAGTGATTGCAAAATGCTCAGTGAGAACTTTACAATGATTACATAGATTGAAAATGAATGGTGAGTTGGCATGCAAAAGAGAAATGACTTGCCTGGTAACAGCCAATAACCAGCAATGAAGGACATGTAGGATGAAAAACGCAGGAATGGAATTTGTTGCCATTACAACTAAGCTCGTACAAACAATCACCTTCACTCCCAGATCTCAGAGTCCAGACTCGCACTGAATCCTCACTGACAGATGCCAAGAGCTCGCCAGAAGTATCCCAGCAAACAGAATAAATCGTTTTTGTGTGACCCTATAGTGATACAGTCAATATGGACAAATCACGTTAGGTAGAAGACGTCAATTAACAATTCACAAACCAGCGGCAAAAACAAGAAATTGGTAAGATAAAAGTGAGAATTCATGTCGAGAACATGCAATTGACCAACATTGATTCATAATAGCATCTTGTAAATATAGATACTTATTAATCTCCCAAATTTAGCCTGACGATTGGTGCATAAAATACCGATTCATGCATTTATATCTAGAATAAGTCCATTCAGATTTCTTATTAATAATACAAATAATAAAACATCTTTCCATTCTTGTTCCTTGAACAATCTGCAACAAACATGCAAACGGATTATTTAATCCAATTATCAATTATCGGCCAACTCAATCAGTTTCTAGAACTGTGTTTTCATTTCCAAAATGTGAGCCATAGACTTGAGCAATTTTTCAAGATCAGAAATAATTCTATTAGGCTCTTGTTTCAGATGCTAATTAACTTGCACCAGTACATCATTTTTGCTTTGAAAAGATCATAAAAATGATCACAAATAAACAGAAATTCAGAGTATATATTTAATTTTTTTAGTAACTGTTTTCAATTATTACTTGCTGGGTACATGTTGAGCATTACGTTAAATGCTTGCTTACAAACTCAAAACAAATTATCGATGTTCCAAAATATCATTGCCATCCACGCACGGGGCTCAGGGGGAACTAACCTTCATTGAATGTTGACAAGCCAGTGTATCCGCATCCAATATGGATACAACATTGTCAGCTGCTGCAGCAAGATATCTTCCCAGACGAGGTTGAAATCTGACTTGGGCAGTGCCACCCTAATCCAACCGAATTAGGAAATATAACACAAATTAAATGCCTTCACAACTACCTTATGAGGACGGGGGCACAGGGAAAAATAAATAAAAGTAAAGGGAAAACAGAGAGTGGAAGAAGACACGGTAAAAGTTTCTAGCGTAGTTTTGTTGTTTTTAATTTTTACCTTCGAAACTCTTGTACAGCTACCATTGTTAATACTCCAGAATCGTATCTCACCATCACTGTCACATGAGCAGATGAGATCTTCTTTGTTAGGATGAAAGTCTAGGGACATTACTCCAGAGGAATGTCCAGTAAAGGTACGAAGTGAATAGCCCGTCTGCAATACAAATCAACATTAAGGATAAGCTAATGTAAAAGACCAATTTAAATGTCTGGGAAATTCCACAGCCCATCCATCCATCCATGATATAGGGGAAAGGGACGTTGTCTCCCTTTGGTTTCCCACGTCAAAAGCAATCAGAAGCAATGTTAAACTTCAGACAAACAACACTTTTCTCGGTGAGAAAAAGCAGGTTATTTTTAAAAAATATATATATATGTAAAAAAAGTGAAAAAAGTATCAGACTCACATTGATTGATGGCATTGCATAGCAAGATATTCATAATGAATGTCTTCATTCACAGGGAAAAAAGTTTTTCCAAATAGGATATGATGACAAAACATTAACAAACAGAAAATATTTGGTAAGAGGAAGAGAACATGCAATTATATAAACTATTGCCCAACTAACATTGTCGGCGTCCCAAACTCTGACAGTTTTGTCAAAAGATGATGTTGCAAGGCGTGCCATGCTTGGACTAAAGCGAACATCAGTAATATATGACGAGTGTTCTTCGAGTGCAGTTTTTGGCTTCAAATTATCAGTATACCACAAAACACCCTGCACCAATTGAGATTACATGCATGAGCTAGCAAATTCAACAATGCTCAACGTTTAAGTTTAGAGCTGCATAAATCAGATACTGAGAGCATGGTTGGCTAAGCTCAAGAAAAACTAACAAGTACTTTTCCAAAAGTAGAGACATAAAAAAAGTACTTTTTTGAACTCAACACTGGAAAACAAAAGTAACTTCTAAAGACTCTCGACACAGTTGGGAAAAAATGTTACTTAAAAGCTTAGCCAAAGATGCTCAAAAGAATACTTCTGCACTTAAATGGAAATAACTGTCTGTCCACTTTGATAATCACCTTTTTGTCATGGCCACCAGTAGCAAGCAGCTTGCCATCTGATGAGAAGTGGCAACACACAACTTTGTTAGCACCGGCACGAACAGAACTCACTTCTGTAAATGTGAACCCTGAAGATCATTGGCAACCAGTCAGAATAAATGGGACACAGAATTGAATATTATTTTCCAAGTCTCCCACACAGGAGGAATTCCTCAAAAAAGTTATTATCATGTTTGTAATTTTCAAAAGTGGAAACACAATGGGAATCATACTATGAGAANTCAAAAAAGTTATTATCATGTTTGTAATTTTCAAAAGTGGAAACACAATGGGAATCATACTATGAGAAAAAAACTAATTTAAATTTGCATAATGGTGCTTCCATAAAGAATAATGCTACTTGAACATAAGGAGTTACATAATGGTTGACATACAGATGAGGTGTCAAAAAGAGAGTGGGGAGCTTTTTTTTGTTTTTTTGAAGTTCTGACCATGGTTTGAAAAGGCGTAAACAGGTACTGAGACCTTTTTTTGTCAAAGGGGAGGCGTAAGCCTCAAAATGTTACGCCTCACCACAAACAAAAAAACTTAAGTTGAAAACCTAGAAAACATAAAAATATATAACTTATAGTTCCAATGAACAGTAAACAATCATGAATATTTTTTAACAAAAAATCAAAAAAGTTATTATCATGTTTGTGATTTTCAAAAGTGGAAACACAATGGGAATCATACTATGAGAAAAAAACTAATTTAAATTTGCATAATGGTGCTTCCATAAAGAATAATGCTACTTGTACATAAGGAGTTACATAATGGTTGACATACAGATGAGGTGTCAAAAAGAGAGTGGGGAGCTTTTTTTTTTTTTTTTGAAGTTCTGACCATGGTTTGAAAAGGCGTAAACGGGTACTGAGACCTTTTTTTGTCAAAGGGGAGGCGTAAGCCTCAAAATGTTACGCCTCACCACAAACAAAAAAACCTAAGTTGAAAAATTAGAAAATAACGTAAAAATATATAACTAATAGTTCCAATGAATAATAAACAATCATTCTTTTAATTGTTTTAAAATTTTGATTGATTTTATAATTATTTGTCAATCATTTTGGCCAAATCAAAATCATATTTATTTGAATTGTTTTAAAATTTTGTAACAATATTAATTATGATATTTTTTAAATTAAAATGATCTTATCTAGATTAAAAGAACCAAAAGCATAATTAAGAAATAGTAAACATAGTGTAATTTGCTCATTCAATAAGTGTAAAATTCGATGAAAAAGATAAACTCAACCAATAAAGATGTAGCACTATAAATATTTTTTAACTGCAATGGATAATCTTCTTTAATATAATAATAATAAAAATAAGCAACTAATTAAAGCCCAGCCCAGCCCAAGCCCAACGCCCTTCTTCTCTCCTCTCTCTCATAAGACAGGTTCAGCGGCTTTTGAGAATACAGATAAAAAAAATTTCAAGTTCAGAGGAGCCGACAACTCTGAAATGCCTCAGTTTCTCCCGTCGTCGTCGCTAGGGTTCCCTACAGTCACCGTCGCGCTCTATTCGGCCATCTCTGTCTCTGTTGCGTAGCCGATTTGCTAGGGCTTCTGCTCCTGTTGCACTGTCGCCTTCATTTCCGATCATTCCTGCTCGCTGGTCGCAGTTTGGTCATTGCCCGGAGTCTGAGGCGTACAAGAGGCGTGCGACGGATTCAACTAAGGCGCACGCCTCTCAAGATGAGCCTCAGATTTCACGCCTTGAGGCATTCTTCATACGCCTCAAATTGAGGCGCGCCTCGTCACCGTTTTTTAAAACCATGGTTCTGACTTAATCATATATTACCACATCATGTGTATGTAAACTATTATGTACATATAGCACCACCATTCCATAAATACGTATGACTAAAATCATACACATACTTTACAAATTTGAAAGGCAATAGTTGAAAATAATCTAAATAACATAAGTAGAATAAAACGGAAGAAAATTACGCAAGATTTAAAAAAAAAAACTGAAATTGTAATTGTGCAAAAACATCATTGCTAATCAATGATCTTTCAAGAATACTCTTAGAACACAGCAAAATACAGTAGAAGCGAGATGAATAATCTCCATAGTGCTTGGAGCTCCAAGATTCTCTATACAGCATTATGCTAGTTAAAGAGGTTAGCATCTTTTACTTACCCTTGCTAACATCCATGCAACGACCAACTGCTTCTCGGGGGTCTCCATCATCGTGAGACAAAAAGGACTCAACATTATCTTCAACATCATCCACAAAGCGATCCACCATATCAGATTGCACAAGATCTTTATCGTCCCACTACCAAAATGCCAATGAAAACTTTCTACAATTAAATAGATGTTTTATCTATCAAGACAAAAAAATAAAGTTTATTCTCACCAATTGATTTGATGATGTAAGAGTACCAGCATTGTCAGCTCCAAACATCATAAGAGGCTTCGAAGAACTGCCAGTATGTGGCAAAGCAGGCATTGACATCACATCTCCAGGTGTATGAGTTGAGGGTGTTGAAGGTTGGGAACCTGGAGACGGCCCTGCCGTGTTTGCAGTTCCAGAGCTATTGGCAGGTCCTGAAGAGGATACGGGTTGTTTCCTTTTTCTTCCAGTCTGGTTTTTTGAAGCCTTGAAATGCATGGAAGATCATGTTAGAAACTTACTTGGAACTATAAACTTCAGCATCAAATCAGAATATCCATGCTTGAAAATATTGGTGCGTTAGTGGTTTAACAGCTTTTTCACATAAAAATGAGAGTATCGGTAAGTTTTCACTTACCATTTTGAAAGTTATGGATGTTAAGAATGTAGCTATAAATGTGAGAAACTATGTCCATCACACCTAACAGCGTAAGATGTGCAACCAATTTTGTTCACAACTCGTGCTATAATGGTGTACACAAAAACAAGGAAACCCAACCCCACCCCAGAGCTGCCAAAAAACAAAAAACTCCTAACGCGTGCACAAACACTCAAATAACCAATCGTTTGTTTAGGTGGCCTCATTCTTTCAAGAGTGTACGGTAAGCTTCCAGGACACATGCTTGTATAAAAAAAATGGAACTAGGAAAATAGCTTCATTCCAAAAACAGAATCAAACAGTAGAACAGATCTTTGATAAATAAAACAATTAAGGTTACAAGTAGCTAGACCTGTTGTATATTGTACCAAGAAACGTAGGCAGGATTCCGTGACCACATTTATGAAAACTAGGCTGGTCCGGCTTGGAAACCAGTCAACCGCCTACCATATCAGTTTTGTTGCTTAGATGGACTATTTACATATGCACCGATCAAAGCCTACACTGGCTGGGTGACACGAATCGGATGGCTTTTAGAGCATCTCAAAGAAACTCTCTAAATACAAAATGCTCTTTATTTTAATGAGCTAATACTTAAAAATAAGTTTCAAGACTCTATTTTCACTTTTAAAATATAGGGTGGATTTGGCTCTCCAAATTTAAATAACCAAACTCACTCTCTATTTTTAATGTACAATGATTGCATTTAATAAGTCACAGATTTCAATACTCTATTTCTTAAACTATTCAAATTACATTTAAATCGATTGCCATTGACATAAAAAAAATTGTGTTAATTAAAATATGAGAAATCAATATATGTTTCTTAAAAAAAGAAATAAATTGCCAAAATAGAGAGCATTGCTGAGGCGCATAAAAATTTTACCTCTCTAAATTAAATATGCTCTTATAATGCATAAGATGCTCCTCATAAATAAAGAGTCTTTTGGAGATGCTCTTACAATTTTTTTTGAAGTGAAACCAAAAGGCTCTTCACATGCCTCGAACCCGCGACCTTTAGGTTGGTAGAGCAAACAAATTTCCAAATGGGCCACTTTCCTTCTTTGTGAAAAATATGGTCTAATCATATAAAATGACTCTTTAGGTAATCCACGACTTCATAAGAAATATTTTTTACTTCGTAATCAAATCTTAAAACGATAATGATGAAATCTAGTGGGAAAAAAAAAATTGATGAAGTCTCGTGGAAAAGATTGATGAAAGAATTTGAAAATTAAGAAATAATATAAAACGCAACTATGAAATCATTATTAAAGAAGTAAAACTCATAAAATAACTTTAAAGCACAAACACACTACGCAGACGCTCCAAGACCTGATTTTTTAAAAAGTAGAACATGAAAACGTCAAGGATTTAAATTCTTTATAATTTTATATTAATAAATTCTATCGGAGCTTTTTGTACTTCTATTCTAAATAGATGAGAAGACATATGGCACGTTGGTCCTAGGACACTTGACCAAGGAGTGACCCTATACTATCCATTAAGCACCAAGAATCTAAAAAATAATAAATAATAAGAAATGGAAGGTGGCTTGTCAGGCACATCGTCCTAGAGTGTCGATGCGTCATGGGATTTCCAAAGAAAATTGAATCGAATTGCTCTTGATGGTGTATTTTACATGTAGGACCAAACATCAAACGAAGGAATTGGACTAGCACTAACTAGCTAGTTAAGTCTGATCCAATTCTGTTAACCAGACACATTTTCGTGCAGTGTGAATCGAAGTGTAGAAAATGATTTGTTTCCACAAAAATCATTCGATAAATTATGGAAGTAGATAAATGTGTACTTTTTTATCTCATTCAAAGTACATAATGTAACAAAAAAAAGGGGTCAAATTTGGAGAAAAAAAGGAAATTTTTCATTTTCCAAACTTCATTTGTGGGTTGACTTTCAATTAAGGGTAGGATTTGGGATGAAAGGGTGGGATAGATGGAGAGAGAGAGAATATAAAGGAAGGCTCAGCTAAAGATTGAATCATTTCTTGAAAAATCAGACTTTGGATGTGGCAACTTGGATTTATGATGGCCTTCAATATTTTCACAACTTGGATTACTTATTCATAGATGTGACAATGGATGTCATCATTTAGAAGAGAACTAAGATATAGAGTAAAAGACTACGGGTTTGGCTGTAGTTAAAATGAAGACGTTCAAGTGTTTTTCAGCTTTCATATTAAATGTTGAGTGCGGTATTTTAATAGGATTCTGAAGAGATTTAAACCGAATTCATCTTGATGAGGTATTTTACACGTAGAACTAAACATTAAATGGGGATAAGAACCAGCCAGGGCAAGTCACGCACGATCCAATTCTATTAAATAGATACATTCTCGAGCAGTGTGAATTGAACAATAGAAATAAATGATATGTTTCCAAAAGAATTTGTTCAAGAAATTGGAAAGTAAATAATATATGCATACTTTTTTCTCATTCACAGTAAATAATGTAAAAAACAAAAGAAACTTGGTTGAATTTGGAGAAAAAGGAAATTTTAATTTTTCAAACTTCATTTGCGGGTTGACTGTCAATTAATGATAGGACTTGGGATGAGAGGGTGGACAGATGGAGAGAGAATATAAAGGAAGGCTTAACTAAAAATTGTGAACCATTTCTTAGAAAATCAAACTCTTTGATGTGGCAACTTGTATTTGTGAAGGCCTTTAATATCTTTTGAACGTGAATAACTTATTCTTAGATGCAGTAGGTTTCATTGGTAAATAAACCTACTTTTATATGACAATGGGTCTATGGCATTCTGGGTTTGGCCGTGGCTAAAACGAAGACTTTTAGTGTTTTTAGCTTTTGAAGGGTTTGGCATAATGCACCCCTCATAAACCAAGTATTCATCATTGCAAAAAATTTCATTTGTCAAATTGGAAATTGAGAACTGAATACAACAATCCAGTGATCGGTTTTAAACAACCAAAACTTGCTCTTTTTTCATGGAACTCATCTGCATAGGCCGGTTCTCTTTGAATCCATCTAATTCTACATATTGCACGCACATTATTCTTGCAGTGTCAATGTCTGACACGACACTCCACGTGTTGGACACGAGCATACTGCCCAAGCATTAGTGTCGGTGCTTCATTGAATTATGAAGAAAAAGGAACCGAATTGGTCTTGATTGGGTACATTACACATAGAACCAAACATTAAAGGTGGATATAAACAGAGCTGACACTCGCTAGTTAGGTCGGACCCAATTCTTTCAAGTATATACATATCGTGTAGTGTGAATTTATTAACATAAAAAATGATTAGTTTCCAAAAACATCACTCAGGCTATTATGCAATTAAATAAATGCGTACTTTAGAGCAAATAATGTAAAAAACATAAGAAATTTGGTCGAATTTGAAAAAAAGGAAATTTTAAATTTTCAAACTTCATTTGCGGTTGACTTACAATTATGGGTAGATTTGGATGACAGGATCAACATACGGAGAGAGAGAATTAAAAGGAAAAGTTAACTAAAGATTGAAACATTTCTTGGAAAATTAGATTTTGGTTATGGCAACTTGGATTTGTAAAGGCCTTCAATATGTGTACAGCTTGATAACTTATCTATTATATGCAATAGGATTCATCCATAAATAAACACAATGGATGGCATTACTCAAGATTGCGGGTGTGTGGCCAACTAAGATGTGGAGAATATAGAGTAGAAGGTTCTGGGTTTGGGTGTGGCTAAAATGAAGATATTTTGGTGTTCTCAGCTTTTATATTTATGGTCGGCACAATGAACCGTACATAAGTTAAGAATTTGGTTTTACAAGAGAATTTCAGTTCTATAATAGGAAATTGAGAACCAAACACGACAATCTAGTTGTCAGTCTCGAAGAACCAAAACTTGCTCTTCATGGAACAGGCAAGTTCTCTTTGGTTCCGGTCTTGTTTTACCGGTTTCAGGGTTATTTGCCAATCCCCAAACTAAATATAACACACACAAGAATTTTTTATTTTCAATTACAAAGCTAATTTGCTTTTGAAATTCCAGTTTAACCTTTTAACACAACATTTTTCTACTTAAAATATATTTTTTATTTAATATTTCTTGCCAACAATGACCCACCAACGTGGTGTTTCGGCCGCGATAAACGACCAGAACAAGTCTCATAAACAAGAAGGTGACAATTCAAAACAAAGAATATATAAAATTTATTCTTCATGCATTAATTATAACATACCGTCTTTACGAGTGGTTTAACATTAATTTCAACCTAAATTCTCTAAAATGTGGGTTCCAATTTTGGTGGGGGAACGCACAGCACGTGTTAGCAAGTTCCTTGGACTCCTTAATAACATGATTAACAGAAAACAGAGGATATTTACACATTCAATAAGTCAAATGATATTCAGTTTCATTTATAGCACTACAGCTAATATGGTACTCATCCAAAATTGATAAACTTCATATTCATGGTCAGTTTTTGGAGTGACTAATATTCCTCTGATACTTTTATGCGTTCAAAAGAGATGTAACCTTTAGAAGCTATATTGAGATGACAAGAACTATATAGAACTTCATAATTGCTTTCCTCCAAAACAAATAACCAGTAAAACAATGCTACAAGAATTCAAAAAAGTTCCATCAATTACTGAGCATGAATTTCAATACTGCATTCAAACTAGAGTTTAGATAAACTAGAGAACTTCAAGAAGTTTTAACAGATAAAAAACGTTGTGGGGGCATAAGGCAGTATATGGCAAAATAATGCAATTTATTGCAGAAGTGGTTGGATAATTCAAGAAGAGGATCCACAAGTTTCCTCCCCCTGCCCCAACACAGGTCTGTTGGTGCACATTTATTCATTCACATAAAATGAGTAGTAAATCCACCATCCAACGATTAGGAAGAGCAGTGCCTTTAAACAAGACAGGTAAGGATTGACCTGATCGTTTCCACGAAAGGAGTTTGAGACGCTGCCATCTCCACCGACGCTGCCAATACCCATCATTTTATCTTGCTGGAGACTGTGATTCGAACTCTGAGGTTGCTGACCAGAAAGCGCATGTTGCTGCTGTGTTTGATTGCTATTCTGCTGCTGCTGCTGTAATTGTTGGGCCATTTTCATCTATAAAGTAAATGAAAAACAACAGTTAGTAACAAAGGATATGTCAATCTGTTGCAAGACTTTCCTCTTTTGGTGCAAATCTGTTACAAGACATAGCATGTTCGGCTAGGCTTAAAAAGTTCGCTTTTAAGCAAATTTACTTACAACTAAATAAGTTTTGAAAAGAACAAATATATTAATAGTCAAAATAGAAAATAAGTTAATTTAACAGTAATTCAAGAGTTGCTTTCAACAAGAAACCTTTCTGACTTAGAAGTAAGAATACAACACATCCAAAAATGTTGGCTTAAAACTAACTTCTGGAAAGATTTAAGCTTAGCCAAACATGTGCAAGCCACAGAAACACATGGATGAAAACTTGCAAAACAAGATATTAAATGAGAAATGCACCTTTAATAACATTTCCTGATCTGCACGAGGCAAAGCAGGGCCACCGCCTTGCATGGGTGATCCCATATTAGGAACTACATCCCCAACTGAATTTGAAAGGACATCCTTCCCCATAGACATACTTCGGTTATTAAACATCATTCTCAGCCTTCTGCTCTCCACATCACCGGCAGATGGAGAAGTCAAATTCTGCTGCGCAAGAAGAAGCTGCGGTTGGTGCTGGGGTGATAGCATCTGTAGTTGATGAAAGGGCTGAGGACCCTGAATGAATGACTT
>CAIGRO010244565.1:0-10555 GCA_903798355.1 Fraxinus baroniana
TTCAGTAATCGTTAGCTGTTAAGTGCTTTGATATTTTTGTCTCGAAAACTGCAAGACGAGTTGTATTTAAGTGATTGGTTAGAACAGTTTCGTATTGTTACTTGATTGCAAAATATATATTTTGAATATTTTAGTTTTGTTGCTTTATTGTTGAATTTAAGTTAACAAATTTAGTTCCGTAAGACTCTTTTAAAAGAAGAAGAAGATTGTCTACTATGGCTTAGGGGCCCAAATTCTGAAGTTCGCCTCAGGCCCCGCGAAGCACAGGTCCGGCCCTGATTATCATGTACTAAACGTGCACTAAAATACGATACCTTTATGTTAAAGTCTCGTCTCACGAAGTATTTATCGAAACAGGTTAGGGGGGATTTTGAGAAGGCAGAAGAGTACTATGGGAGAGCAATATTGGCAAACCCTGGAGATGGAAGTGTCCTGTCATTATATGCTGATTTAATATGGCTAAAATATGAAGACTCAGAGCGTGCAGATATTTTATTTAATCGAGCAGTTGAAGCAGCTCCTGATGATAGGTAACCATTAATAATTTTCTTTAATAGATATTACATTTTTTTTTTTAAATTTGAAAGTCTTAACACATGTACAATTTTGATGATGTAGTTATGTTATGGCTTCGTATGCTCGATTTCTTTGGGACGCAGAGGATGAAGATACGAGTGATGTTAGCTCGCATTCAAATTTCTTGCAGGAGACTCCTATAGCTTCTTGTTAATAAAACAACTCTCGTGTTTTATTGCAAAATACAGATCAATTGGATTGGTGCTGAATCGAACTGAACCAATGTTTATTCCTAATAGATATTTTCTGTAACCACTTTTAGACCGTCATGTATTTAATTTAAGAGATATGCTATGAGTACAAGAAATTCAACAGAAGAATGCCAAACAAGGCAGCTTGTCTTCCTATGCATTTTCCTGTTGAATTTTCCTGTACGAGCAAACTTTTTGTTAGTTTAATCAAAGCTACTTGAACAATATTTTGTTGTAAGTTTTACATTGAGTGGGATATCTTATTTTATTTTTTTAATTGAGCCAAAGAATGTTTATATGTTTCTTTTAAATAGATTTACAAATTGCATTTTTTACCGGTTTTGATTATGCTAAAGAACCCTAAAGCTTCCATTTTTGTAAGAAAAATAGAGTAACGTTATTTAGAACAATTATTGTTACAAATATCAATTTAGTTGATACTAAGTATTATTAAATGAATTACATAATATCACATTCAATGGAACATATTATATAATACCACATAAATTGGTGTTATAACTCGCTAAATAATATTATTCTATTCAATATAATGCTGCATCGTGACCGGTATTTGCCTTGATTGAAATTCTAGTATTAAAGATAATTTACGGCATAATTTTATTGATTCTTGTTCATCCAGAGGAAAGTTATTTCAGAATAATACTATAATTTTTTTCCCCCATAATTTGTATATCATGGTCAATGAAATTAGAATTACAATTTAATTGGAGACAAATAGGGGAGGTATACTGTTTTCAAAATTAAATATTGAAAAAAACTCCATGTTACATTATTGACAATGTTGCCTTCTCAATTTATTATTACAACTTGGATTTTTGTCGAAGTGATGTCTTGTCGACTTATTGTTGAATTCTTGTTGCTGTGTAGACTTATTATTTGCAACATAATTTGAACTCGGGCCAGCCTAAATTCCTAGATCAATCAAACACCATATATTAAAAGAGGAACAGCAAAATATACATATAATTGCTGCATAAACAAAAACAAGTTCCATTATTACATTTATTTGCAGTAGATGCACGAGTACAACCCATAAGAGCAGGGAACCTAAAAAACAGGACCGTAGGATCCTATCAAAAACCAGGACTAGGCAGTAAAAAAACAACCTTAAAGAGGCTGCTATGGCCATATCCATGTCTCAGACACCCAAACTCCTGAATCACCCAAAGCATCTACTGAATACGACACGAAATACCCTAGTTTACAGAGGACGGAGTTGAAACTCTAGAGAGTTTCGAATACAAAGATGACTTTTAAAGACACGATGCATTCCCTAGCAGACTCGAGAGAGAGAAACTAGAGAAAGCTTTATTTAAGATACGATGTACTATGCAGCAAGACAGAGTGATGGGGGGGGGGGACAGCAGGGACTTTAATGTGACCGAAGTGGAGTCTGCACCGCACAATAGGAGGAAACTCATAAGCAGGACGCAGTAACTGTATTCACATGAAACCATAGGCAGTAAAAAAAAGAAGTCTCCCGTATGAGACTCAAAAGTAACAATAGGCTTTTCGAACATGAAGAAGCCTACAAAATGGGTTGATAAAAACAATCTGCCACGGTAACCATGGAAAACAACCGAGTCTACTAAGTTACCTAAATTCCCGTAGTAGATGACAAACCTCCACTCAGAAACATATTGTATGCGCTTATGAGAGAATGTCACATTTCCATAAGTTCCCCGTTAGTAGCTCAATTGTACGGCTCCCAATGGAATTGCAATGCTGGAGATTCAACCCCACTAATGTCCTTCCCAGTTTCTTAAGAGCGGTAATGCTCTTGTTGGATATCATTGAGCAGCCTGATAGGGAAAGAATCTGCAAATTTGATTGCACTCCACGTGACAAAGCAGCAACACCAGAATCAGTGATTGAACACTTCGAAAGATCAAGATCATTGAGCAACGGACAGTTGTTCGCAAGCACCCCCAAACTTGCATCCGTAATCTTCTGGCAACCATCAAGATTTAACAATTCAAGGGTTGCACCATGCAACCTGGCTAGAGAAAATACCACTTCATCCGACAAATTCACACAATCACTAAGATTGACCTTAGCAAGTCCCGACTCACAGCTTTCCAGAAGAGGGAGAAGACCAGTATCTGTTATCCCACAGAGCCCACTGAGATCCAAGTGATGTAACTGTGGACACAACTTCCCAAGCATAGCCAAGCTAGTACTACCAAATCCCGGGCAACTTCGGATGGACAATGATCGAAGAGATTCACATGGAGAAAGCATTAGAGTCTCAGGAGATAGATCCTTGATTCCCATGCACTTCACCAGGGTAAAAGACTTTAACTTAGAATTACAGTTAGAAATAGTATTTAGAATCCCAGCTTGGGTGATCCGGTTGCACTCCTCTAATTGCAAGCTCTCAAGAGAGCCAACAGCTTTGGCAAAAGCAACGAGCCCATTGTCGGACACAAAGCAACACTTTCGAAGACACATTTGCTTTAAGTTCGGATAGCCCTTTCCAAGTTCTTCGAGACTCAAATCTGTTACCCCCCGACATGAAGTGACTGCCAAAGATGACAGTGTTTGGAGACCTCGTGCATTACCCATCACCCAAAAGCCCTTTTGGCTAACATTTTGAAGTCCGCTCAAGAAAAGACTTATAATGGACTTCCCATAGTGCCCTATTACAGCAAGAGAGTAGTCTGAGATGTTAAGAGCTTGAAGTTTCACCTTTGTCAAAGAAGTAGCCGATGACAAGAGACTTGCAATGCCCTGATCCCCAACAAATGGGCAGTCTTTGATTGTAATGGATTGTAGCTTGGTGCAATATTTCCCGAACGCTTGTATACTCTCATTGCCGATGTTTGGACAAGATTCAATTGTTAACGCAGTCAAATTTGGACAGCTTTTTGCTATTGCAACCATACTCTTGTTTGAAATTGAAGGACATTGGCAAAGATCAAGCTTCTCTAATGAATGGCATTCCCTTGCAATCTCGAATAGACCTTCATCACCAATTGAAGGGATGTTCCACAATGAAAGAAACCTGAGGGAAGGGCAACCACGGGCAATTGCTGACAAACCAAGGTCAGTAACACCCCGAATAGAATTACTTCCTCGGATCGAAAGTTTTCCAATTCCACCACGGCTGGAAGTACAAACGGCAAGAGCAGCAAGCCTAAGATCTGTTGCTTTCTTCCCTTCCACACACCTCGTTAAATATCCATCACACTCCACTTCAAGATCCTCATCTGCAGAGATTGATTCTGTGTTATTTGAGGCCAGATCCACGTTCATATCATCTGATTGTCCCCGTGGGGCCTTGCTCCGGTAAAACTCAGCACTGCGGACCCCACTCAAGACAGTAAGCCAGCGCTTTGAAACACAAGCAGAGGCACTTCTCTCTCGGCCTCCTGGCAAGTGTCTAAAGATCTCAAATAGGCATTCATCTGGGAGCATATCAATGGATGGTCTTTTATCTTCATATACATTCCCTTCGACAACCAATGGGCCGCTGATTCGTGCACGCTTTCTAGGAGGGCAGTATAAGTCCACATGGGAACCAATAGATAACACGATGCCAGAATCTCCGGAACAAAAAGGACCCCCACTATAGAAATCATCGTCACCTAAAAAAGGCAAAGATATGACATCAGGCAAATTTGTCTAGTTGATCTTCTTTAAACAGAAATACTAAGAAACCCTAAATGAGGTTTGTTATAATAATCAAACCCCTTTTGTTTTATTCGATTGAAGAAGGGAAAACTATTTCATTGATTTAAGTTACGCCAAGTAAATACTAATAAGAATCCAAATTCCCCACTTGCTACATTCCATCAATAATGAAATCTATTTTCTTTGATGAAACATATGTTCAAGAACTTTCTAACCAGTTTTCACCTCTGATCAGCTCAATCAATTTAAGAATCTATGATCATCAAAACACAAAATAATTGATATTCTCCATATAAATAACTTGAATTAATATATACAAAATCCCTACAAACTAACTTAAGCATACATACAAGGGGAAAAAATTCTTTTTAACTTTCAAATCTAGATAATATAAGCATCAGAAGACCACATCGATCACATAGTTCGATTATTCAAAGTACAAAAAATGTTTATTCACAATAATTCAACATATTTAATATAATTCAAAAAAGCCCAGATCAATCCATAGCACAAATCAAGAAAATTTACATCAAATAACCCATAAAGAAAGAGCTTCAGATAATTACTCACCGCTGTAATTAACAAGAGCAGGCATGGCTTTTTCTCACAAGAAAACCCCCAAAAGAGAGAAAAAAAGATCAAACTTTTCACCAAAAACAATACAACCCAGATCAGATTATAAGCCAATATTTGCATTCCAAGGGAAAAATAGGCCAAGATTTTCTGAAGAAACCCCAACAGTAGTTGAGGAAAAAAGAGAGAAAAAAAGATGAAAATAAGCACTTTTTGGTTGTTTCACAGTAGTTTTGCAATGGAGTCGAAGTTATATCAATGTGCATGTATATAATTATATTATAATATATTTGCTGTGTTCAATGAATTCTTCCCTAAAACTGGTTTGTTCGGTCACATCTCATGTCTTGCCACTTGTCTCAATCAGGACATTATTATTATTATTATTATTATTATTATTATTATTATTATTTTCTTTAGAATGAAAAATCTGTGGAAAAAAAAAATATAAAGTTCCATCCCTCTTTCATTTGGTTAAAGTCGAGATGACAATGGATTAAATCGACCTTAGACACCCGAGCTTGACTCGTGTTTAAATTATAGGCTCGACTCGACCCTTTGAGTAGTGGTCCATAGGCTGAGCCGAGTAGAGTCGACTTCTATTTTTTTTTTTTAAAGAAATTAAACAAATAAAGTAAAAAATGAGCAAACATTTACTTTGAACGAATTTATAAAATAAGAACCAAAACGAGCTTGTTTGTTGAAAAAAAAAATACGAGCTAGGTTTAGTCGGACCGATTACTCATCTCAAAATAAGCTAGAGTCGTCCATGGACCAAGCTGAGCACGTGAGACTAAAATGTTTCCAAATATATCATAGGCTAAACTGCTAACGAGGAATGATGCATGGTTCATCATCTAATTACTAATATTCGAGATATGAATACAAAATAATAATAATAATCACAAACTCCTTATTGCTTATATGAATCAAATTGTATCTTTTATACCGAGTATTTGATAATACATTTTCTAACTTTCTAAAATGACTCGGATCTCATATAATCACGTGTTATCTAGCTAAATCAAATTTTGCTTCGAATGGTCAATTTTACATTTTTGAGTGAGTTTGATCATGTCATGATTTGGGGATTATACCTACAAAATAGAAAAAATAATTATTTTTGAATTCTATTTCAATCATATTGTTCAAAAATTAAGGAAAAAGAATAAGTTAAAATCAAATCCATTATATGCTACATAACAACTATGCCTATAACACTTTTTTAATACTTATAAATTAGATTTGCTTGAACAAAACAATGAACAAAATATTTATTCGGCTTCCTCTTTCGTTATACTTAATTCATCGCACCAAACAAATCATTATTGAAATAACACAATTTACAAGTGTCTTGACCCATATTCCTATAATTATCAATAACTAGGCATGTAACCTCATGATTTCTTGTTAATTGAGCATTAAATTAAACGTTTAGTAACTTAAATTTGAATACATAACATAAAAGGATGTGACAATATATTTTATTCCTATAAGTTTTAAATTTGAATAATTTAAATCAAATAATTTAAAAAAAAAAAAAAAAAGTTAACTTCAAGAGAAACTTTACATCAAATTTACTGTTTTTTAAGCCTCGGAATGGGCAATGACAACTTGCATTGCCAGTGCATCTCATGCATCATTTGGGATATAAAGTGGAAACTCAAGTTGGCATTTCTTTAATCCATTTTTTCTCCCCTTTTTTGAAAAAAGAAAAAAAAAAAAAAATTCCAATCAACAACTTGTATTTAATCTTATTAGATTAATGTGTTTAATTTCTAAATTTCGAAAATGGGATTAAGTTGAATTAATCATTCAAAATACGGTAAGCGTGGATCAAAACATTCGTCGATGAAGTTTGTCTATGTTATTAAATTAGAACAGTCCCAAGTCGAGCCATGATAATGATGAACTCGAGAAGCGAGAGAGTCCACTCTTCAAGAAACTTAAAGGCTACGTAACGAACTAAGCTTTCAACTTTATGCGGAAGTCAAAATGACTAAGGAGTATTATATTATATCAATGAAACTTTAGTACAAAACATGAAAACTAACAGAATACTAAAGCTCCAAGTGTTACAAAGTCGAGCATGATTAGAAAAGTGCTTGGCTTGACACGCACGTTTTTTACACATAGTCGGGTTCGATTTGCTCAAATTAGTATTGAATAAGAAAGATGTGCAATATTCAGTTAGGTTGTGCTTTTGCACAAATTTTTATAAATTAGGGACCTCCATTGTAATATTCCCTTTTACAAAAGCCCAAATTATTTTTATTTTTTGAGAAAAAAATTAATAAATTCCGTATGTAGATAATATGACTTGAACTTTATTATACCAAAAAGATATTAAATTGGTTTTTAATCATATCAAATAATTTTCGTAATTAAACTAAAAGATTTTTAGACTACCAAACTGTGAGAACTTTATTTTTAAATTCAAATCAAATCCTTTTTTTTTTGTAAAATAAAAAAGAAAATAGAATTAATTTGATTTGATTTGAACACGGTTTTTTCATTTAAATGGCTCAATCAGATTGCGGCCATGTGGCCGGCCGGTTGTGAAATTGTCTTAATGAAATTGCAAGGAAATTGAGCAGAACCAATACATAAGCACCTTTTTTCCGTCTAAATTAAGTGAATTTGGTTGGATATATACTTGACTTCTTGGGCTAAGTTTGAACTTTCATAGTGTTCGTACATGGATGTACAAAAGCTAATATCATTTCTAGAATCAACTATTTTGTCGATTAAAATTATTCGGATCCAATTTGACTTCCTGAATTCGCGAACATTCTTAAAATCAACATATTTTTGAATTCTCGACTATGACATCATATCATACGTAAATCTTTAAAAATTATTTCAATCAATATATAAGAATTTGTATCGAAGACAAAATTTGGTTCACAAGAAAGTAAGTGTTATCATGAAAGTTCAGGTACGTACTTAACTTTATTTAGGGAGTGCAATGAACTTGATCAATTTGGTTGCATCATAATAGGATCAAATATAGGGCCAAAATCAATGGATCTGAATTAAAGAAGCGTCTTCGAATTTAGTCCGTTTCAATTTCGTCTAGTTTTCAATATGTAAATTCTTTAATTTGTAATTTTCTTTTTTCAATCGAGTCATTCTTTTATGCATTCTACACTAGGGCAAGCATTTGATCTATTACCCCTCACGACTTTGCATCTCATTCTCGAAGATTTGAACCCAAGAAATCTGTTTTTTGAGAGATTTAAGTTTAATCACAACAATTGTTGCTGTAATTTAACTTAAATCTCTCATAAGATAGCGATTTTGGATTGAAATTTTAAGGGTGCAATATATACTATAAAGTTGAGATGTAAAATGGTAGAGGTTCTTCCAAAGTAAATAGTGAATATGATAACAACTAGGTGCGAAAGTCAAATCGTTACCCAAAAAAAAAAAAAAAACATTGTCGTGTCCCCCAACATTCAGTTGACGCAAGATGGAAACCTGAACACTTTTAAAATATTTTTATTCGTAACACACGGAAGAGTGTTACTCGAATTTCGTTCAAATTGACGTGAGAATTATTGAAATCTACCAATTAACAGCAAAACTGAATTATTATTATTAATCAGAAAATGAGTATAGGGTTTTCACCCTTAACACATATTTAAAGAGTCAAAACGAATCCTAATCAAATTAAAAGCCTTATTTTGTAGACAAATTTGAATAAAACAAAAAAAAAATGCAAAAATGATGAAAATACCCTTAAACTAATTAAAAATAGAAAAATGCTAAAACAATAAACAAAGGAATTTGATCTCAAAAGCTGGACAACAGACATCCGATAAAAATGTGCAGAATTGATAAACACTTTCAGATTGTACTCGCTCGTGAAAATCTAACACCTGAGGTGAAGGTATTAGCATTTTCGTTGATCCTTCTTGTTTCTTTTTTTTTTTTTTTCAATTGATTTATGATTTTCTATTCGAATTAATCCGCATCACAGTCCAAGATAGTTATCTTACGAGAGACTGAAGTTGACCCCTGATACCAATTAGACAATCAATTGGTACTAGGACTTAAATTCAGTCTCTCATAAGATAAGAGGTCTTGGATTTGAATTTTGAAGGATACGAAAGAAATTTGTGTAGGGTAAGAAGACAAATGTTCCCTCAAAGAAAATAGTACGTATGAGTCAACAATTGTATCGTTACAAAAAGTTGCTAAATTATTATTAGAATTCAAATTAAATCTTTTTAGAGGATACGATAGAAATTCGTGAGAGACAAAATATACTTATACTCTTTCAGAGCGAACAATGCATATGAGTTACGACTTGGACACATAAGCTGAATCCTTACATGACGTGAAGTTTTGGAGGATGGGAATGATAATAGATGTAGAAAGGGAACCTGCAATTGCATGGCGAGTCCAAAACAAAAAGTCGAGATTGGGAGTTTCGACACTATATATTTTCAGTAATGGTAGATGGAGGGCATGGTCAAGTACCATCAATAATTCCCATAAGATTGTATCTACGAGTGAAGCGTGAATATGTAGTTGTGAAGAAGAAAAATTCGCGGTGGTTGATGAGGGGAATATGAGCAGCAATATTGATAGATATGAGATAACTATTGGAGTTGGCTATGTTTGTGAGAGCATGGATAAACCGAGTTGAGGTGAATTGGCGTTATTTGGAACTATCATGGTGGAAGATGTGATTGGATAGATCCCTTGTTGAATAAAAATAAGAGTGCTAACCAACATATAAGAATTTGAACTACCACTCTTAACAATGTTTACGTTTTACAATGAAAATTCAAATCTTAATACATCAAATTCGATTAGGGTATTTGCATTAAATGACTATTTTCATTCATGTATTTATAAATTTACAAGTTATGCTTTAACCAATGACGTAAAATTCAATTAAAATAATTGTATGAATGTGACTTGTATACCTTGATAGTTATGTTCTTCATAACGAGTTTATTTATATGTTTCCATTAAGAAGGTTATTGGAATAGGTTCAATGGTTTTGGTCATTGTCAAAGGAGTTGCTGTGTCATTTCATAGGCATCAACTTACAGACATAATTATGTACAATGGACCCTCCTTATTGACAAAATCTTGAAAATTATTTGCATCCAAAATTATTTACAAAACCTAAAAATATTTCTTTTTGACAAAATATTTAATAATTGCTATGTTATGACTATTTTGTCAAACTGTGGTATTCAGAACATTAATTCGTCGAGATGAATTGCATGGAAATTAAGCAGAACGATCATAAGCACTTTTTTTGGTCTAAATTAAGTGAATTTGGTAGGATATTTGACTTCTTTGGCAGCAGTTGGACGTAAACTTGGAACTTTCTCAGCCAAGGATTTCTTGGTTCCACTCTATACAAATTATTTATTTCTTGTCTATTGAAACAATAATTATTGTTCGTAAACTCGGTGAAGTTGATTGCCCAGTCCATTTAGATACTCTCTCTCTCTCTCTCTCTCTCTCTTCCATTTTGCATAAATTTGAACAAATTGGATATTGAAATTAGATAATATATATATTTCAACAACTTTATA
>CAIGRO010244583.1:0-12209 GCA_903798355.1 Fraxinus baroniana
AATTCATAAATTCTTTCCCATATTTCGGAAGAACCATTACTAGAATAAAACTCATTGATCAGAAAAATGAAAATTTCTCCCTGTGGTCCAAGGATTTGATAAAATATCTAGACTTGACGTTCGATTTGCAGGTTGAGGTTGATAATGTGAGATTATGTTAACACATAGGATACTCAGGTGTCTGGGGTTGAACTGCTGGATATTATATAATATTTTGGAATTATTTTCAATGAATCTGTCTGGAGGGGGCGGAACATTTATCAGGCAGAAATAGCCATTTGCAGAAATAATTGAATTTATAGGGTTGTTGTTTATAGAGCCAAACTCAAATATTTGCTTATCATCAGGCAACTGCAGCTATAGGAATGGGCTAATACATATTGACGTAGAACACTAAAAATAAGTATCTAATTTGGAAAGTAAATTAAATAATATCTCTACTAGGATTCCCATCAATTATCCTACTTCGTTAGTGGAATTGAAAGAACATTTATATCAGCTGAAGTGATTTTTTTAATTTTCATAGAGATGATTTGATGTAACTTTAATATTTAGACCCTGTCTGGGCTCCATTAAAATGAGAATTTGGGTAAAATGTGTTTTGAAATAGTGATTTTTTTGGAGAATGCGTGGTTAAAAAATAAGAAAGAGTTTCGAGGTTACATGTAATATATTTTATGGGAGAATGTGTGGTTGAATAATGAATTTTGAAAAAATGCATTTTTGGGTAAGTGTAACCCAAACTGGGCCTAGTGTGTTGAATTACTTGCTGAATATAATCTATTGACTTTTTTCTGTCATAATATGAATTTTTTTGTACACGCACTTTTTTAAAATTCCACCCCCTTAACTTATTGTTCTAGGTCCCCCCGGTCATAGCGGGGCCGCCAATTCTTCCACCCTCCCCGACAAAATTATCCTAAGAAATTTCAGCATCTTTTTCTACAAACAATGACTAGCTCAACTCTTTTTCTCAAAACTCCACTCTTTCCCTCCACCACCGTCAACTACTCTAATAATTTCCGGCTCACCAATTATTCCGTGACGATGGCATCCCTCGAAGTGGACGTGCATTCCAATCTGAAATCATTACTTAATGAAAACCCAAAGAAGAGTTCAGAAGTAATCACCGACGAGAAGAAATTTGTGGTGGGCACCTATGCAAGGGCATCAGTGGTGTTGGCCAGTGGGAAGGGCTGTAAAGTGTACGATGTTGATGGGAAAGAATATCTGGACTTGACTTCTGGTATTGCTGTCAATGCTCTCGGCCATGGGGACCCCGATTGGGTGCGGGCAGTTACGGAGCAAGCTAATGTACTCACGCATGTCAGCAATATATATTATTCCATTCCACAGGTCAAAAGTTCTTTTTCCTTTTTTTTTTTTTTGGTGTTTTTGCTTTTTAGAATCGAATGGATGAAATTTTGATGAATTTTTTTTTTTATTTCTTGAATGTTATGCTAATTTCCAAGAAATTATTGTGAATGAGGTCTAGATGAATTGTTTTGAGGGTTTATTCTTGCTCTTTTGATAATTTAGTGTGATAAAGTAGGTGTTCGTGAAAGCAAACTAATTTGGTACAGAGTTTAGATTTTAGTGGAATTCTTCTAATCGTAAGATTTATAGGCTATTTTCTGGAAAATTTGGTGGTTTGCTTGAGAATTGACGTGTGGGTTTTTGGAGATTTGTACATCTTTTGTGATTGTAATGATAAATAATTGAAAATTTTCAAGTGAAATGGACCTGAATGCACATTGAGGTAAAATAAATTGATTTTCACGAGTTTCTTATATGACAATTGAGAAAGATTAATAATGTGAATTAATGAATGTAGACCATTTAGAATGTTAAATCAATGGATTGAGTTTCATATAGAAAATGGTATTACTTTTCTTTGGAAGGGAGTTAAAAAATTATTTCTTGCACACAATTTGTATAAAGCAGAGGCAATGTTTTCTCACGTTGGAGTTATTTAGTGGATTGAAACTTATAAAATAATTGGGATATAATATGTGCCATGTAATTTGGAAAAAAAGTGTGTATTTCTGAAAAGCGTGTATTGAGATCAATTCAAGCACTAGACATTATGGCTATGTTTGGTTCACCGGAGAATTTAGTATAAAACTATAATATATAGCATCGGGTTGATGGTTTAAGGTGGATGGTATTCTTTAATTTTTCATTCAAAAGATAATCATTTGCATTACCAATCGCGTAACGTAATATGAAAATTGAAGGTGGGTTTAGGCCGGATAAAACGAAGAGATAGTGACATTCTTTTAAATGAAAATTCAGAGATGATTATCCACATTTCTCTACCATAAATTACAATCTACCTAGTAATATTTATTATAATTTATTCTAAATCTTTATGTTGTCTAATCTGGCGCACCAAATGTGACCTTAAGAGTGAAGGGGATAATTTTGTGGAATAATTGTATGCAAGATTAATAGAAGATAAAATTAGTATTAAATTAACTTTTCTCCTCCATTTTTCTGTGCATGTGCTGATAATTTGCCTTGAAAACTGAAATGAAATAGTTTGTGTTGTCATATTAGCGGATATGAAATGATTAATGTCTATTTTTGCAGGTGGAGCTTGCAAAACGTCTGGTTGCTTGCTCTTTTGCTGATCGTGTGTTTTTTTCCAACTCTGGAACCGAAGCAAATGAAGCCGCTATTAAGTTTTCCCGGAAGTTCCAAAGATATTCACATCCAGATGAGAAGCAGCCGCCTATGAAGTTCATTGCTTTCACAAATTGCTTCCATGGTAGAACCATGGGTGCTCTTGCATTGACAAGCAAAGAGAATTACAGATCACCTTTTGAGCCCGTTATGCCTGGAGTGACATTCTTAGAATATGGCAATATCCAAGCAGCTACTGAAATTATTCAGAGTGGGGAAATTGCTGCAGTATTTGTCGAACCCATTCAAGGAGAAGGTGGTATAAATAGTGCAACAAAGGAGTTCTTACAATCCCTGCGCACTGCCTGTGATAATGCCGGTTCTCTTCTTATTTTTGACGAGGTAATTTACTTATCCAGAAAATATTGTTACTTTTTGTGGATATTAACTAGTAAATAACATTTTATGTGAAAAGGAAGGCATGTAATATGCATATAGAACGAACAGGTGTCTCTGTAGGAAAAAATTAAAATTATTGACAACAATTGTCTGAATGAGTAGGTAGTACCTACATGCCAAGCAAAGGTTTCTGAAGAATAAAGATGCTGGACTGCTTCTTTTTCGGCCCCCCACCTTTATTTGTTTAGATCTTGAGGCAAGGCAAGCCCCAAGATCCAAATTTTAGTTCAGAACTCGTGTAATGAAGCACCTTGGTTAACCTTCAAAATGGAATAGAATCAAGAGAAATTTCGTCACATATTACTTAAGCCCCTGTTTGACTCACATTATTTTTTTCATTCTTCTTCTCATTTTTAACCACACATTCTTCAATAAAATAATATTTTTCATCATATCATTAACTTTTTCTTCTTTTTCAACCACATATTCCTCATCACATCACTTAAAAAAAATGCACTCTCATTTTAATATGCACCAAACACACTCTAAAACATGATACCTAGATGTGTTATCTACAAATCCACGTCTTTCTCGCGAAAGAAAACAAACGATAAAATGCTCATCAAGAGGAGAGACAAGTTTTCTCTGGACGTTATTCTTTAATTATGGGTAAGAAACTGTTTTAGTGTAGATTGTTTAATGACTACAACAATTAAACATCTATGTTCTGCATTAACTTTGAGGAAATCTATGTTTGCATGGAGAAATATATGATCAACCATGTGATTAGAGACTTCTGCATCTGATGATGAGAATGCGTTTGGGTTTTGTATTGAGAAGTAATTTACTTATTTATTCATTCTTCTTTCTGGAACGAAAAGTGAAGCTTTTTATTCAAAAGTGGCCTTTTGCTGCCTTCTTCTCATATTAGCATCTCTGGCTATCATGTATGGTTTTTTTATAGAATGGAATAGTCGTCCTTAAAAGGCTGTGGAGATCATTAGAATGTGATTGCATGTTTCTCAGTTTGGATTTCCCCGTGAGATTATGTAGTGGACAAACAAAACGAGTAGATTCAAAAAATTTCTCTTCGTGTCTTTTTCCTTCAATAAATTTTAGAATTATTATGGTTGTATATATGCATATTAAACAATCTGAACTCCCAGATTTGTACATTGTGTTTTTCTTTTCAAATTGATACAGCATGTTTTGTATACTGCAGAATAATTTCCCAGTGAGAGAATTGATAGTGCATTTTGAGTCAATTTTATTGCTTAACTATTTCTGTTACAAGTATTATGGTGCTAGGCTGTCGTTTGGCTGTAGATTCTCCACACGGTCAAAGTAGTGATCATAATGTGTCATCGACATTGATTAAAACAACTATAAGTTCTGCTTGTGCTTTGTTCAAATTGTGGCGTATGTTTGATCATATTTTACTGAACGGATTTGTTTATGCCTTTATCCACAGGTACAATGTGGCTTAGGCCGAAGCGGTTATCTTTGGGCCCATGAAGCTTATGGTGTATTCCCAGATATAATGACCCTCGCAAAGCCTCTAGCCGGAGGTCTACCTATTGGTGCTGTGCTGGTAACTGAAAAGGTGGCTCGTGCAATAAATTTTGGAGATCATGGTAGCACTTTCGCAGGTGGTCCTCTTGTTTGTAGTGCTGCAATTGCCGTGTTGGATAAAATTTCAAGTCCAGGCTTTTTAGCCAGCGTCTCAGAGAAAGGTCGATATTTCAAGGAACTGTTAGTTAAAAATTTGGGAGGAAATTCGCATGTGAAAGAAGTACGAGGTTCAGGACTGATTATTGGCATAGAGCTCGACGTATCTGCCTCCCCATTGGTCGATGCATGCCAAGAGTCGGGTCTTCTTATCTTGACTGCAGGGAAAGGAAATGTTGTTAGAATTGTGCCACCACTGATCATATCGACTCAGGAAATAGATCGGGCCATTGAGATCTTGGTTGATCGTATCCCTGTTCTTGATCAGGTTAGCACTAATTAGATGTCAAATTCAAGGATTCTTGAACCCTTTCCTATCTGAATTGGGGCTACTACCTCCTAAGTGATAAATATAAAATCAATGTAGATTATTTTTCAATAAAATAAATGAACAATTTCCCTGTTTATCAGAGTATATCATATATGGCTTTCATATTCCTTTCAAGATTTTACTTCAGTTCGTATGCTCTTTTGACTTTTAACAATCATAAGATATTGTTTTGTTCTTTTGTTCTGGTTGGTTATTTATTGGCTTCATGCTTTTGGCTTTTACAATCCACTAATCTCCTCCTGGTTGTTTTTTGGATTTTTTTCTTTCTGTTCATTTATCTATTTTATTTTGTAATTAAAAGTACATTAAAGATAAAACTTTGTTTGGTTAACTTTTGATTTAGAATTGTGGTATGTTTCAAAATTAGCGTTTGGACGTTTTATATGAAGAAGTTTTTTAATGTTGGTGTTACTAAAATAGACGTTGATTATAATAATCTTCTTATGTATGTTATTGTTGA
Organism: Fraxinus baroniana; assembly: GCA_903798355.1. NCBI lineage: Eukaryota > Viridiplantae > Streptophyta > Magnoliopsida > Lamiales > Oleaceae > Fraxinus > Fraxinus baroniana. Next base: position 5,544 of record CAIGRO010244583.1, read on the forward strand.
CGTTATTAGCCCCGTGTTTGGCTTGGCTAAAAATCATACTTTTTTAATAGATTTTGATAAAAATGATGAAACGTGGTTAAAAAATTGATAAAAGTTGTGGGTCACATAAAATTATCGTTGAAAATGAATTTGAAGAAAAATGAGTTTTAAAAATTAGAGCCAAACGAGACTACACACAGACACGTCCATCTTATCTATTTTGAGAAAGGAAAAGGCCAATATTTATTGAATCCCAAGATTTTTAGAATTAGAAAAGAAGCTTGACTTGAGAGGTTAATGGCTAAGTTAAAAAATTAAGGGCGGTTAATTCATTTGTACATAATGGTTTGTATACAATGAATTACGTCCTCTCACATAATGCGCGGGACCTGCATGTATTTAGAAATTCTAACAATGTTGTCCACATCCCTATTGTGAGTAGTAGGTAAAAAATTGGGTAAAAAAATTCGGTACATGTAGCATGATCCAAAAATTAAAAGTAAAACAGTATTTTCGACGCGAATGATGGATTGGGCTACATTATTTTAGGATAAGAGTACCAATAAATGTAGAATCAAGGATGAAAAGTAATGGATAATTGGATAAGTTAAAACCAAAATTTGAAAAGATATTATTTTACCGTTTCTTAAAATTTAGATTATTTCATAATCGGACTTTTTTAAGTTTACCGAACACATTAAATAACCGCACTTATTTGGAAAGCAGATTTTTAATGCTCTAAAAGCAATTCCAAATCATGCCTTAGAATCTTAGATACGTCAAAGTTCCGACGAAATCAAGTTGAAGCATACAAAGTAACACAAACGAGAAACCTCATTTTGGTATAGTTTTCAAGTAGGCATAACTTACAATTTTAGTGGTGTCAATTGAATTAGGTTGAATTAGTTTGACGACACAACATGTTTTAGAAAATTTTAACGCGATTTGACGTTTTACTTTTTTTATAAAAGAGTTTTTTTTTTTTAAAAAAAGTAAAAAGTAGAAAGTAGCTCGTATATTCACTACTTTTTCACCTCTAGTATGGATCCTAAGTTCTACGTTCGCTTCTTTAACAATTCCAAATCGTTATAAAATAGTACAAATATTATTAGAATTAAGCTGGATTGTCAGAACTATTCATTTGCTAGAAGTTTAACAGATCCTTACATGGGTGGGTTCTATGTGAATAAAAACTGGGGAAAAAAAAAAAACCCACCCACCCCTACCTTCTGAGTGTCGGTAAATGTTTTGTAAATTTTTATTTTTATTTTTTTTCTGTAATTATAGCATGGTTGATATTATTATTAGGGAAGAAAAGGAAGTTGAAAAGTATTGAATAAGTGCATGGCCACATCATTAAATCAAAAAGAGGAAATGCCAAATTTGCAAGATACCATACATATATGTATCTTGTAGGAACAAAGTTTACATTTCCAATGAAGTATTCTTGAAACTCGATCAAGACCAAGTTCCACTGACACTTGCAATACTAAAATGCAGACAGTTATCCCTTGAACTAAACTACTTGTACATAAGAGTTACAGAGGTGCAGTGTTAGCACTATATTAATTGTCAAAATTGCAATTTTTGTCACATGTCCAATAATTGTCATTCTATCATGCTACATGTACAAAATCGCTGTACATGTAACAAAGCTTCAATTTGTCAAGTCTTTTATTTGATATTGTAGCTCTTCTATCTAAATTAAGTGTTTTTTTTTTTTTTGCACGTAAGGAAATATGGGGATGCAATATTAAATGATATGATTAGTAAAGCGGGTAGACATGAATAAAAGAAATGGAATCAGTCTAACCAAAAAGCCGATTTGATTCAACAAATTTTGAAAATGGATGATAAAAAAATGTGAAGTCTATGTGATAATTTGAAATTTGATCCGTTGAAAAGTTGATAAGATTTAATCAAACGAGATTTTAAGAACACTATATATCATATAAACAAGTGATCATCTCCAAATGTAGATTAATGTATCCAGCTTAAATGCAATTTTCATTGCTACTCTAATTTTATTTTTTTATTCTTTTTGTCTTTATCTCTTCTCAAACCCCAAAGCCATACAATCCATTGCTTCAAGCAAAACAAGAAATGGTCTCTCAGTTCAAAGAATGATTCTTTCTTGGGAAACTATATATTTGTTAAACTTGAGTGTGGGATCAGTATGGTAGGTGTTCATAGACAGACATTCTCTTTGATTCCTGGCAGTTGTTTCTTAAAATATAAGGTTAGGAAGAATCCAGTTTTCTTACCACCTTCAACTTTGTCCAAAACAAGCCAAGACCATAATTCGCAGTTAATTTATTTGAGTGACTTATAAGCACATAATTTTATACATATTCACTTGTTTTCTTCTTACATTCCGTCGATGCGGTGTGGCTAAAGGATCAGTACTATTCTCTTGTCTACGTATATGTTACCTTCACATTTGAACAACCACCTCGTTAGACGACCGCGTCTAACCACCTCATCAAATAAACCAACCACTTCGAAGAGATGTGGGGGAGCGAGTGCGAACCTTTCGTGGCCTCTTACTTCCTTTGTGCTTAGTCGACTGTCACATGACTTGCCTGCCTATTAGAATGACACTTAACACAGTGCAAGCAAAGGTAACAATCAAAAGGTCCCTTTTACTGCACCACAAAAGATTACATAGTCAAGATCAACACTCTTAACCACAGATTTTGCCACCCCATTGATTGATGTGATCAAAACCCTTCATCTCCCCCATGCTTGCATTAATCATCCCATTATGTAAGCAAATCAGAAAACCCTAATTTGCATTCTGGGTTCTTAAATGGGAGCACACGGTTACATTAATGTTCTGTAAAGCACAGGAACGTCTCTCCGGTTAATGCGAGCAATCATAGCCGTTCAGTCAAACTGACCTTTCTCCTTGACGCCACTATGACGCTTTTTCAACATTACAAGTCATCTAATATCGGCTATAAAGCCAAATAACTCCAGTTAATGCTTTATGCAGTTTGTTCTTTATAGCAACATATTAATCTTATTGAAAGGAATCACAATATCTGATTTGTTGATTATAATTTTCAAATTTAATTGACATGAAATTTACCTAGTAATATGTCATGCAAATTGTTTGAAAACATCGATCGGAAAATTTGATTGCTCGTTTGAGCTTAATGCTAATACAATATTAAGACCTAGAATTCATTATAAAAAGTCGAATTTGTAAGAACAATAATTCAAAGACTTTGTACGTTTATATAACTTTCGTATTTAACCAATCACCTCAAATTTATTCTACCAGTCAAAGCGAACATGTTCATGATGTTCAACATTTCACGCTTTGTCCTCAATATCAAAAACCTCATAACTCAATTATTACAATGAAGTTTTTACGTACCTAACTTTATAAATCTAATTTTTGTTTCTAGATCTTAACGGTCACGTGACGATTTAACAAAAATATAGATGATTTTTATAAAAGATGTCAAAATTTGTAATTACAACAAAAGGTTGAAAATCTACTTGTTCTTTTTTAAGGTAGAAATTGGACTTGCCATAACCCTTGATTTTTTATTTTTTTTCAACTAAACCTTATTTCTATAAAATAATTTTAGAAGTAAATTTATAATTTTCTTTACTTTTTAATCACACATTTTTTGATAAATTATTTTTCATAAAATTACTTTAAAAAAACCAAATGAATATAAAATTCTTTTGAACATAATTTTTCTTAAAAAGAAGAAGAAGAAGAAAGCGAGCAAGCACTTAAGCCCTATTTGTATTTCATTAAAAATAGGTTTAACGGAAAAATGAATTTTGAAATAATAATTTTTTAGAAAATGTGTTGTCAAAGAGTAAGTATTTAAAAAATGTATAATTAAAATGTAGATCGAGCTTTTAATTTTATATGCAAAATATTTTTAATTATGTGAATGCATAATTAAAAATGAGTGAGAGAAGAGTATATCTCTCTGCCAAGCAACGACGTGCATGTAACGTAAATATTCGTGACAGATTGTTGTCCTGTCCAATTTGACAGCATTATCTAGTTAATTTTCCATAGAATCTATATTACAAATTTACAATCCATTTTCCACTCTCTTTAAATAGTGGGCACTTTTCGAGTTTTTCTCTGAATTAATCCTTTCCTCTTGAAATTCTCCAATGAACCCTAATTTCCAGATGTTAAACAGCTGCCCTTTCTTTCCTAAACAGCAACTGTATGAACCGGAGGAAACATTTTCTTTGCTACATCAATGGCCGCTTGCCCCGTTCTCTCCAATTTTAGATCCCAAACTAGCTGTCCCAGAAATCCATAATCACATATCTGATGATATTGTTAACAAGAGAGAACAAAACCCTCATGTTCTTGAAGGAATTGCCGCCATTGTTGGAGAACATGTTCTCTTTGGAGGCAGTAATATGAACAGTACAATGAAGAATGGTAAAGAGAGTGAACAATCCGAAATTCTGCGTGGGAAAAAGTTGGAAACAGAAGGGGACAAGAGGAATGTGGGTGATATTGGAGTGCAAAAAAGCTATAGGGGTGTGAGGAAGAGGCCGTGGGGGCGGTGGTCAGCCGAGATACGTGATCGTGTAGGGCGGTGCCGCCATTGGTTAGGTACTTTCGACACGGCGGAGGAGGCGGCTCGGGCTTATGATGCAGCGGCAAGAAGGCTGAGAGGATCCAAAGCTCGTACCAACTTTGAAATTCCCCCAGTACTGCCTATTTCTTCATCTAATTCATCATCATCTGAGGTGAAAATTGGTAGAAAAGGCAAGAAATCACAGGATGAAAGAAGAAAATGCTCAGTTGTCACTTCTGCTGCTCATCTTTTCAGTTTAAATCCTGTGGCTGACAATGTATCTCCAGGCGTTAATCTTGAGCTTGATTTGAAGCTTGGTGGGAGTTTCAGTGAGAGCAGGGTGTCATCAATGATGGTTAATTTAATATGATGATTCCACATGGTTGGCTGTTCTTGTAAGTAACATAAAAGTAACTTTCCAGTTAGTTGGTTTTTGTTTCATCTGATTTCGAACTTTCGGATGTTTCAAGGATAAATCTTAAAAGTCTGTAAGCTTCTGGTAGTGTGTGTAGTTAACACCTTGCTTATGTTTTCTACTTTTTCTATCTCTTAAATTTCTCCGACTTTTACACTTGAAAAGTAATTCTTACCCTCGTTCTATAATTATATCTTAAGTTGAATTCCGGTACAAGTATTAATACAGGACGCTGAAACAAGAACATGTAATATCAGTATGCGAAGTACACAAGACGGATGATTTTATTTTTTTCTGAAAACTTGGGTTCAACCTTTTGATTCCTAACATAAATCATTAGGTTTGTATATACGTTTCCTTCTCTGTAAATTAAGGTTCGACTACATGAATTTCGGGTCTCACAGTACTATTTATTGCAACTAGGATCATTGAGATTGTGAAACAATCCAGGCCGATTCTACATTCAGAAATTCGGGGCGGCGGGCGTCATACGTTGGCAGCATTTGATCCGGGATACTGTACTAGTGAGAAACTTGGATATAGATTCTAAATCTGTATTACACGGTTTGCAGTAAAAAGATTTGGAATTCTGCAAAGATCCCCCGCCCCCATAAAAAGAGGGAGGGTTTATGGGGGTTAGCCTTTTTTCTTTTTCTCTTTCGTAGGGATGCTGATTGGCATACTTTTTTAACTTTTGATACTCTTTCATCTCTTTGAGTTTCTGACTGAGACTATGACACTGATTTGTACAGATTAGACTAGACTCGACTGAGTAATGAGTAGTTTATTAATGAATTGTGCAGAATTGCAGGGGTGATTTCTGATTGGACCCCCCTTGTTGTACAGGGTCTGTATACAGGGGTGTCTGCTCAGACGGTCTGTATACAGCGTCTTACCCTTTCTGATTTGAGACGGAGTCCCTTCTGTTAGAAACTTTAATGAAACTTAAACTTTATGAACTTAACGTAATTTTCAAGATCTTCATGTCAAATCATCAAGAAACTAAATAACGCAGAACATACCTTGATCCATTGAATTCTGACTTGAATAATGAATCTTGAATCTGAATCTTTAGATCTTCAATTTGATTGCTCCAAATCCACCTTTTGATTCTTGATTGTGGTTTATGGATCTTCCTCTTCAATATNAATTTTCAAGATCTTCATGTCAAATCATCAAGAAACTAAATAACGCAGAACATACCTTGATCCATTGAATTCTGACTTGAATAATGAATCTTGAATCTGAATCTTTAGATCTTCAATTTGATTGCTCCAAATCCACCTTTTGATTCTTGATTGTGGTTTATGAATCTTCCTCTTCAATATGTTTTCTCTAATATTCTTGTGTTGATGGGATGACACTAAGAATGAGAATCACACATGAATTGGGGACCATAACCCTATTTATTATTTCCATATGTATTGGCTCATCGTCAAATACAAATCATAATGGATTTGGTATATACAGATATAGTCTGACCCACACTTTATTTAGATGCCCAAATCCCAATTACTTGATTCTTTATTGGATCACTTTAATTTTGGCTTAACTTTAAGATAGCATTTATACACAATTAATTACATATGTCGGCCCACATGAAAAATTAAATAATTTTCCCAACAATCTCCCACTTGGACCACATATGTCACTTTATAAATGTATATAACCTTATCAGTTCAAAACTTTTGCTATCATAAC
>CAIGRO010244638.1:0-13432 GCA_903798355.1 Fraxinus baroniana
CCCCGGAAGGGGGGCCCGCCCCCCTCCACCCCCCGTATTTTCGCCCCCCTCAACTAAAATTCCTGGCTACGTCCCTGTACCCAATGAGCTAATATGCTTGTAGAAAGAGAATAGCACAAAGATTGCGATGCATGTAATGTTACAATAATTTTATTATGTGGGCTTGTATGATTTGCAATGATACTGTGATTAAGCCCAATATGTTAAGTGATCACTTGAGCCGTTGTATACCTTACAAGTTTATTATTATAACGTGGTAATTTTAAGAATGTGTGTAGGAATTATGTAAACCTTAATTAGGGTTAGAGTCAGTAATGGGCCGGCTTTATGATTTCCTATATAATGGCTAGGTCCCCTCTCCTCTCCATATCGTTTATTGGCTTGTCTCACTGACGACTGATTATTTTGAAGAGCAATGAGATGAATATCTAGCTGGTAATATTAATACATAAAAATATCTTTCGCAAGTATGAATCTCAATATATTGATTCGGAATATACGATTCTTGTTCTCAGTATGATTATTGAATTATTATAACAACTGGTATCAGAGCCATCGTGCTAAGATTTGAATCCTTAAAAAAAAAATAAAAAAAATTGGTTTTCAATTGATGCTATCATGTCTCTTCCGTTTGTGTGCATATTTGTATATATTATCAAATTGAAAACCTAGGCATTCTGTGTGCATATGTGTATCCTACCATTGTTCTTGTTCTCCTTCTGAAATTCGTGGGGATGCCCGATTGGTACTGCAGCTTACGGTTGCCGCTGCGGGGGTTTCAACGCAATTTGTGGATTTTTGGGGGGCTTCTCCTGCAATTTAACTAAGGGTCAATCTATAATTTAATGATAAGGACCTGTTATGTAATTTCTAAATTTTGAGGCCCTTTTCATATTTAATTTTAGGGTCAATTCTGTAATTTCGAAATATTAAATTTGAATTTTTAAATGGAGTTTTTAAATTTTGATCCAAATATTTTTTCAATTTTGACCTGAAATTAAAATTATATTTAAAATTGACGACTTTATATTTTTGTTGAAATAATTAAATGTCGTTATTTTTGTCCATTTAAATTTCATTTTCATGCGTTGAAATTTAGTTGCCAATTTCGTCTTATAATCGCGCATGAATTTTTCTTTTCATCAGTTGATGGTTATGAATATGTTGCGTGATTATTATTATTATTGAATTTTTCGTGGACTTCAAGTTCGTCTTAGTGCCCCATCAAAAGAAATATTTTGAAATAAAAGTGGGTGATAGCTACCAAAGTGGCACTCATTTTTATTTTTATTTTTTTGATTTTTTTCAAAAAAAAATAAAAATAAAAATTTGGACGTTAGCATCGTAATTATTACATATAAAATCTTACCCAAATATGTTATTATATGTAATATTTTTAGAAATTGGCATAAGACAGTTATCAATTTTACTTGGTCTAGCAATCTCCTTCTGTCCAAAGGTGTTGGTGTTTCAAAAATCAATATGTTTTGTTAACAAACTTGATCATGTGTTTTAAGAGTACCTTACAACGTGTTATATTGTTAGCCAAATGTGACTTTATAATGATGCATCTAGGTTTTTACCGTAATAATGTTCATTTGGTTTTGACTTTAATTACGGACTATCTAATTAGCCCATGTTAATTAGATGAATATGTTATCATTCATGTCTGCATGCACTATGTTTGGATGATATTAAATATATTATATTATGTTTCCACAGTTTTAAATGCCTCATCTCTTTCGAGTCAATGTTTGCTATTGAAACCTTGACTGAGAATAATTATGTGAGATGGAAACGAGACGTAGAAATAGCTCTTGGTCTTTTGGGGTTGAATTTCGCAATGGAGGAGCAGCTTTCGAAACCCACAGATAAAAGTGATCCTGAATATGTAGCTGAGTATGAAAAGTGGGAAATGGCTAATAGATTTTGTTTGAAAATTGTTAAGCGCTCCACATCCGATTCCATTATGGGTGCTATTCCGGATAATGAAAATGCTAAAAGTTTAGTGGATGCCATAAGAGTGAGATTTGTTGAGTATAATAAAGCGGAAATTGGAGATATGATGGACAAACTGATGAATATGAGATATGATGGTGCAAGTGGAGCCTTGGCCTTAGTTTGTTTTTAGTCTTCTTTTGTAGATGTTCTTTGAATTCTTGGTGGTTAGACTCGGGAGCCAGTATTCATATTGCGAATTCTATATAGAGGGTTCGCAAGCAAACAGAGGCCAATTGAGAATGAAGTAAGCCTATGCGTTGGGAATGGAGTTCAAGTGAATATTGAGTTCATAGGAGTATTGAAGTTGTCTTTGGAATATGATTTCTCTCTTGTTTTAGAGAATATATTTTTATACCGACAATGTGATATAATTTAATTTCTATATCAAAACTTGATGCTTTTGGTTTTTCCTTTAATTTTGGTAATGGAATGGTTGAATTGTTTTATGATTCTCGTTTGATTGAAAATGGATTCTTCTGTGATGGATTATATAAATTGTCTTTGGCTTCTATTGGTGAAATCTCTTGTGTTGCGAATGTGTCAAAGAAAAGGTCACTAATTCGTGAATCATCATCCATGTTTTGGCATAAATGGTTGGGTCACATTTCAAAGGATATGATAGAGAGATTGGTTAAAGTTGAGATACTTCACTCTCTCGACTTCTCTGATTTTGACACTTGTGTGGATTGTATAAGAGGAAAATTGACTAAATCCACTAGGAAAGGTTTCACTAGGAGTGATGATATTTTGGACTTAATACATACTGATATTAGTGGACCTTTGCCTTCCACAATAAGTGGGAACAAATATCTTATAAATTTTGTTGATGATTTCTTGCGATATGGATACGTTTACTTGATTAATGATAAGTCTCATGCACTTGAAAAATTAAAAATTTTCAAAATGGAAGTAGAGAAACAATGTGGGAAAAGCATCAAGGTTGTAAGATCTGACATGGTGGTGAGTACTATGGGAAGTACGATGAGTCTGGTCAAAACATGAGTGATTTGCAAAATTCTTACAAGGTGTGGCATAATGCCTCAATATACTATGCCAAGAACACCTTAACAGAATGACATTTCTAAAAGACATAATCGGACTCTTAAAGACATAGTCAGGAACATGATGAGTAGAATGAATTTGCTAGAACATCTATGGGTGAAGCATTGAAGACTTTTATGTATATTTTGAGCAAAGTCTAAGTAAAGCTGTTGCAAAGACACCTTTCGAGTTGTGGACAGGATGTAAGCCATGGCTCATTTCAGAGTTTGGGGATGTCCAGCTGAGGTGAGAATTTATAATCCTTTTGAGAAGAAATTATACCCAAAATCCACTCATGGTTACTTTATTGGGTATCCAAATAGATCAAAAGGTTATAAGTTCTATTGTCCAAATCGTGGTACCAGGATTGTTGAGTTAATTACTACTAATTTTTTGGAAAACGGCTTTGGTGATAGTAGGAGTTCTACGTTGAAGGAATTTCTTGTTGAACCGAGCTCAGTTAATGTTCCAGTTCCTGTTATACCGGAAAGAGTTGTACATCAACCAATTGAAATTGTTAATGAAGAACCTGGGCACCAAGAGGAACTTCAGGCTCCTCTACCAACAACGATTGAATCAGCTCCTGAGCCACAAGTTAGGAGATCATAAAGAGAAAGGAGGTCTGCATTGCCCAGTAATTAGATATTTGTTGGAGAGTGATTTTAATATTGGGTCTATTGTTGACCCTATTACTTTTAATCAAGCATTGACTAGTCCTGAGTCACATAAATGGATAAATGTTATAGAAGATGAAATGAATCCCATGGAACAGAATAATGTTTGGGAACTTGTTGAATTCTTCCGAATACTAAAGCCATAGATAATAAGTAGATCTTCAAAATCAAATTGGACTCAAAAGGGAATGTTGAACGAAAGAAGATGAGATTTGTTGCAAAAGGATTTACTCAACGAGAAGGCATTGATTATAATGAAGCATTTTCACCTCTTTCGTCCAAAGAGTCTTTTCGAATTATCATAGCACTTGTGGCACTTGTTCTAGAAAGGTTTAATATGCAGAAATGTGCACATAGTGATGTACCTATCATGAAAGACGATCTATGAAGATGATTCCATATGCTAGCGTTGTGGGGAGTTTGATGTATACTCAAGTTTGTACTAGACCAGATATAGCTTATACAGTCAGTGTTCTTGGAGGTTTCAGTCAAATCCAGGGCAAGAGCATTGGAAAGCGGCTAAGAAAAGTATGAGATACTTAAAGAAAACTGAAAGTTACATGCTCATTTTCCAATGTTCAAATCACATTGAGGTGGTAGGTTACTCAGATTCTGATTTTGCTGGATGTCAAGATGATTTGAAATCAACCTCAGATTATATCTTCATGTTCTCGTGGAAAAGTGTTAAACAGACTCTGGTGGCATCTTCTACTATGCAGGCTAATGGTGCTACAATTCAAGCCGTTTGGTTAAGGAATTTTATTTCGAGGCTGAAAGTTGAGGCATCTTCTACTATGCAGGCTGAATTTGTGGCACGTTAAGGAGCTACAATTCAAGCCGTTTGGTTAAGATATTTTATTTTCGGGTTGAAAGTTGTTGACTCCATCTCGAGGTGAATCACTATTTATTGTGATAATAGCACGACAATGTTCTTTTCAAGAAATAATAAAAGTTCTAGTGGATCAAAACATATTGGCATCAAATATTTGGTGGTCAGAGACATAGTCAAGGAAGGGCAGACGAAAATAAAGCATATTAATATAGATGTAATGATTACAGATCCTTTCACTAAGGAACTTGCTCCTAAAGTTTTTAAGACACATGTTAATATGGGTATTGTGGAAACTTTTGATGTTTTTGGTTAGTGGTAGTTATTTATGTAAGAGAACTACATTTTGGCTTGATCCCTTCACGGGGTACATATGCAACCCATATGTTCTTCGGGTATAGCCCATTCCAATAATAAAATATATTTTCCCCTATCTATAAGTTATTTTGTGCATGCATTTGATTTATATCTTTTGTTATGATATTATTTTTATCTCAAGATATAACGATTAAAGACATAAGATGAGTCTTTTTTGAGACATGTGGCTTCATTCTGATTAGAAACATTTTGAGAACTGATATGAATTAACACAGTTTTGATCATATTATGTGCTGAGTTCATACTGCATACTACCACATTGGTTGGAGGATGGGGATCCATGTCGATAAGGATGTTGGCATTTGTAGCTGTGAAATGGTCTTACATCGTTTGATTGGTGTAATGACTTCCATGTTCGATGTTAACATTCTTGTTGGACCGGATCATGTTGTGTAAGGTGTTATCATTGCAGCTATACTTGTGTGGCCACCTATGTAGTCTGACCCGGAGGTTAAAAGTCTTGTTCTATAGTAATCAAATATTTTTCCAAGTGGGAGAATGTTAGAATAATTCTTTATGTGGGCTTCCATTTGATTGCGAAATTTACGGGTTAGATGTATGGTTTGCAATGATACTATGATTAGGTCCAATATGTTAGGTGATCACTTGGGCTGTTGTACACCTTACGGACTTTATTATTATAATGTAGTAATTTTAAATATGTATGCCAGAATTATGCAAACCCTAATTAGGGTTAGAGTTGATAATGGGCCGACTTTATGATTTTCTATATAATGGCTAGGTCCACTCTCTTGTCTATATCGTTTATTGGCTTATCCCATTGACGGTTGATTATTTTGAGGAGGAAGGTGAAAAAGATCTAGTTGGTAATATTTATACATAAAATTATCTTCCACATGTATGAATTTCAATCTATTAATTCGGAATATATGATTCTTGTTCTTAGCATGATTATTGAATTATTACAACACGTGAATGACCCTTAATGCTCCTGACAGAGCTAGGTTAGCTCCTTTCCTGCAAGAATGCTTCAAGATGACTGTATGTTTGCATGAGCATATGGGCAAGCTAGATTGAAATATGCATTGCGAATAGGTAAGCGCCTTAGCACCAACTGCAGCACATGAAAGCGTTCAAATATTCATGCTAGTACGCATCATGAGTGATATGTGCAACTAGTTATGTCTAGACTCATGATGAATGATGACGAGATGTAGTTGAATGGAGTCAGGGCCGATCTTGAGATTTTGGATGCCCTGTGTGACATTTTAAAATGATGCCCCTTTCATGAAATTAAAAAAATATATAAATATTACAATAATATTATATCAACGCAAAATTATAATATTTAAATGCCTTTTATTTTTTTAAATGTCGTGAATAAAAAGTAAAGATAAAGTTCAAAAGCACCTCCTAAATTTAATCAAAATTTATGTCATCAACAAAGAACCATCCGAGCTCCTAGACTTTTCGTGTAATTCCACATGAGAAAACTTTGAAATCAGAAATATCAAATAATACATTTAAACTTTGAAATACAACAAATCATGTAAAAATATTTTTTCTCGCATTTCTAGAAGCCAACTAATTAAACTTCCGTTTCTAGCAAATCTTGTCCAATAGATATTAAAGTTAGGACATTCAATCATTCTTATAGCATGGTTGATTGTAAATAAGATTTTAATAATTTCAATTTTGAGAAATTTGTTTCAGTAATATTTTATAAGCAATAAATGCATTTAAAAAGCGATCCAATATTTTCAAATAAATCAATATATCAAAAGCTGCCTTCATTCCTTTTGGTATTTCAAATAAGTTAATATATCAAAAACTATTTTTGTTTCTTTTGGTAAAAGATTTCGTAAAATTTTTAACTCTTAAAGCAAATCTTTGCCATCAAAATCGCAAAAAATTACATGTCTAGAACAATGTCAAGATAATCATAACATGCTATCAAATCAACATCATACAATGCGTTTAACTTGTCAAAAGAAAATAGAAATCCAATTTTTTTTCATATTAATTGAATTGATCGAAACTTCATTCAGGTGATTCAATTGCTTGATTTACTATATAAAGGAAATAATTGGTTATGAAAGAATCTTTAAGTGATTGTACATCCTCTACAGTGGCATTTTCATCAAAATGTCTCTTTTAGTATCTTATGCAATTGTATATCATACCAAGTCAAATGCATACAATTAATAAGGAAATATTTCATAAATAAAATAGTTAAGTGCATCACACTGAAATTAACTATGAATGAGTCTAAACATTTGAATCGTTTCCCTTACTTTAATAAAAATGTCTTATTATGATATGTATTTAGGAGTAAGAAATACAACAATATTAAATTAAAAAAAAATATCATTTGTCTATCTTTGAACTCATTTTTTATAAATATTGTTCCCTCTAACTTAACATTATAATTATAATTTTAAATTTTAAATTTAATAAATATTTTAAATATATAATTATACATATATATACACAAATAACAATTTTTTTTTTGTTGCCCCTACATTGATGAGGCCCCATGTGATCGCTTAACTCGTGCTCCCTCAGGGCCGTCTCTGAATGGAGTGTAACTACTACCACACATGTATGAAAAGTAGTTCTGTTCCGAAACTTCGAGGAAAAGGGTTTGGTCCTTTCTATGTCCCTAGTTGCATTTGGTAGGCAATCCAGAGGAACGAGATCACCCACCCAATGACCCATTCAATAAAAATGGAGTGAGGCCTAGCGTTGAAGTTGCGTAACTATGATCAGGTAGGAAGCCCGGTTTGGCTTGTTTGGTGCTAGGAACAGAGCTTCCAACGAGATATCCATCATACTAATTTCTCTTGTTGCCTGATACAGAGTCAAGCACAACCATTGATCAAGGATCTACCTATGACGAGACTATGCCCCTGTTTGAGTCATATTAAAATTTTCATTCTCATTTTCGACCGCACATTCTTCAATAAAAAAATATTTTTCACCACATCAATGATTTTTCCTTCTTTTTCAACCACACATTCTCTATCAATCTATTATTCCAAAATACATTCTTTCAAAATAATGTGGCTCAAGCACAACCTATAAACATGATCCCCGCTTCAAATTTGTCATGTCTTGAATGTCTCAATCAGATGCATCAACAAATTAGGGTTGAAATTTAAGGTCTCACTTTATTTTAGGAAGTTGATATGGAATTTGTCATGGCTTGAATGTCTCAATTATATGCATCAAATAATTTGGGTTGGGATTTGAGGTCTCTCTTTATTTTAGTAAGTTGCTATGGAATTTGTCATGTCTTGAATGTCTCTGTGAGATGCATCAACAACAAATTCAGGTTGAAATTAGTATGTTCCTATGGAATTTGTCATGTCTTAAATGTCTGAATCAGATGCGTCAACAACAAATTTGGGCCGGAAATTTGAGGTTTTTCTTTATTTTAGTATGTTCCTATGGAATTTGTCTGTCTTAAATGTTTCAATTAGATGCATCAACAACAAATTCGGGTTGGGATTTGAGCTCTCTTTATTTTAGTATGTTCGTATGGATTTTTTCATGTATTGAATGTCTCATTTAGATGCATCAACAACCTTTTTCTGCATAGTTCTCCAAATGCCATACTTTTATGTATGATATAGTTCTTTTTCAAGGAAATTTCCTAGTTATTGTCTAGGTCTAATATTTGGCAAATTTTGTCATTGTGACCACTAATGACGGAGAATATTCATATCGTTCTAAATTTCTCAAACTCATGCTTATTTACGAGGAAATTTCTCTCTCTCTCTCTCTCTCTCTCTCTCTCAATTTATCCAATTCATATCGTTCTACATTTCTCAAACTCATGCTTAATTACAAGGAAATTTCTCTCTCACTCACAATATATCCAATTCATATCGTTCTACATTTCTCAAAAGCATGCTTAATTACAAGGAAATTTGTCTCTCACTCTCTCACAATTTATCCAATACCTATTTAAAATGCCTAAGCAAGTATCATCTTCCTATCCACATCTCTCTCACCCGAAAATTCAATTCCCAGAGAAGAACAATGTCCTACTTTGATCTAAGATATGCTGCCCTATTTGTTGTAAACATTTTGAAATCACATTTGGCCACCCCCTGGGAATGGGATCCTTTTGGCATATTAATTGGAAACTTCACTTGGATCAAGTTTTGCCTTCTCACAAGCTTTTTCTTCATCTTCTCCTTCGTCTCCATTGGAATCTCATCGACATCTCAAATTAATATGGGATACATACGCGTTCAAGTCAATAGTTACTCGGCTCCTCTAATGGTTTGTTCCTCAGTCTCACTATTCTGCCCACAATATATCTTCTGGTATATCGGTCCCATAATTTTGCTGCTCTTCTTATGCGCTCCTTGTATCTCTACTGCATGGAGGAGTTTTGTGGTTAGTGTTCGACTTCTGCTGCCAACAATTCCCGATCTTAACATAATTATCACTACAACAAACGCTGATGATGAAACCAACTTAGAATGGCGGGAGAAGGAACAAATTGAGCAAGTTTAAGCCAAATGTAAAGCTAGAGTTTTGAAACATTTGGCCCTTTGTTTGTATTTCGGAAGTTAGTCTACTATGTAGCCACTAAAGTTTGCTGGAACCTGCAGTGGCGGTAAACTGGTTAACAAACCGTTTATGTAGGGTTTGGTATTTGTTGGATTATTGGGATGAGAAACAAATAGAGCAGCTGACTTTCTAGCCTGGCAAGTGATGGATGGTCTCAGTGAGATACTTTCATCTAGATCAAATAGACAAATACCATATTTGATAAAAGTTATTATTCGTATTGATAAACTCGGTTTTCCTAAATTTAGGCACTAATAGTGAGGTAGATGTGTTAGTTTTATTTGCTTTTTTAGTGCCTTTTATGGCTGTTTGGTTCTTATGTTTGTTCTGTTGATTTTGTTTTCACGATATTCTTCTGCCACAAGTGAGGATAATGAAAATAAGGATTCTATTTTTCAAAAATAATAATAATAAAGAGAGTAATAAGGCTGCCATATGTGTTTTAAAAAACGCGCATATGCATCGTCTAGACGGGAGGCACAAATAAAATGCTTTGCCTGACAATAAATGCCCGCTTAATGTGTGCCTGGGTACTTTATTAATTTTTCTTCTCTTTTTTCTTTTTTCAAAAAAAAATTTTTTTATTTGACTTCAGTTTATTAACTTTTTTATTTTTTAAGGCTTTTATTTGACTTTAGTTTCAAATTTTTAAATGACCGTATTCGATAAAGATTTAGATAAGATTTACGTTGCCATACTATGTAATTATGGTTTCGAGACTTATCGTATTGTTGAAAATTTTGAAAATATGTATAAAATTACAATAAATTTGTTAAATATGACTTGTCTAGTTGAAACTATAAAAAATAATCCAGCTTTCGCATTTCAAAAATTTGAAAATTATATAATTGAATAATTGTAGGAATTATATTTTATAATTTTAGATCTTTAGTATATATTATTTTAATTATTAAATGGTTTATAGAATGATTATCTAAAACATTAAATAAAAAGGTATGATTTTTTTATGCTTAAGCCTCCTCTAAATTCATGAAGTTTGAAATTTGGTCTCCCTGCGTGACCGCTTTTCAGAACAATGCTATATACTAAAGTTGACAGCTAATCGCTAAACATTGACACCAAATTAAGAGCTAATTATGATATTTTGAAAATTGGTTGTATTAAATGGACACACGTAGACTTCATAGCCGTCGACTTCAATTGATGAGAAGCACCTTTCCGAATAGAATAATTTAGTACCCGTTTGAGCCATATTTTTTCTTCATTATAATGAAAAATATGACCGTTATCCATCACATCAACATTAAAATTCAAACTTTATATCTCTTGTGTGGGGTCCATAACGACTATATTTTTCATTTTCATTTTCATTATAATGTGGCTCAAACGGGTCACAAGTGAAGCACCAATTTACATGGGTGAAATTATATTATTCATTTAATTAAGTCTATAACTTAACGACACTAGCCCCTGTTTGGTACACATTATTTTTTCATTATCATTTTTCTACTCATTTTCAACAACACTTTCTTCAATAAAATAATATTTTCAATCACATCAATAACTTTTCCATCTTTTTCAACCACATATTTTTCATCAATTTACTATTCCAGAATACACTTTTCCAAAATAATATGGGTCAAACACACCCATCATTTAGCCCATGTTTGATATACATTAAAATTTTCATTTTTATTTTTCTACTCATTTTCAACCACACATTCTTCAATAAAATAATATTTTCCATCATCAATAACTTTTTTCTCTTTTTCAATCACACATTCTCCATTGAGTTCCTATTCCAAAATAATGTGGCTTAAACCCTAGGCTGATATTAAGCACAAATGATACTAAATAATATTACTCTACCAAATAAGGTCCAAGACAAAAGCATAGAAATAGACACATAGGGACAATATGGCTCATCTAACACAGTACTTTATATTATATCCTAGGGATGACCGTGGGTCAATTTGATTCCAAAATTTTCAAGTATTTAATAAATGGAACCGTCGGGTCCAAATATAATTATGGAACCGTTCGGATTCGGTTCCGTACCATAATTAATTTTTTTAATATTTACAGCAACACTACATGAATATAACTAATGACATTTCATTTGTAATTTTTACAAATTAACGTAGCACAATTCAAAAATATATAAATAACTAGTTGTCGAATAACATTAATTCAATGCATACAAATACCATAAAGTAGATATTAATATTAAAATATCAGTAATCCATATCAATAATTTATTTATTTCAAGCAGTCTGCCTGCATAAAGAAAATGAAATATAGAGCTTGTTTGGTAGGGATTTTTTGGAGGAAGAATTGATTTTGAATAGTGATATGATGGGAAATGTGTAGTTGAAAAAGAAGAAAAAATTATTAATGTGATAGAAAATATTATTTTATTGAAAAATGTGTGGTTGAAAATGAGAATTAATTTACTGTAGAATTAGAGAATCTGTAACAAATAAGCCCATAAATCACCAACTATTTGATTTAATCATCAGCTGTTTGAACACAATTATAAAAATAAAATTTGTATAATTTTTATATAGATGCATAAATGAGTACCTAANAGTCATGTAGTCATATCAATTATTAAGATATAATTATGACGGATGCCCATATTCTTTACAAAAACTACAAGTGGATCCCAAACTCCATTGTTTCTTGTCTTTAAAGTAGGCTAATAAGCTTTAAAATGACTTGGACTTTAAAATTAAAATTATGAAACAATTTGATTTATTTACTTAAATTGTTAATTTATTTAGAAAAAATTAAAATAATTTAATTAATTCAATAAAAAAAGTAAAAAATTATTTAGTTTCGATTCTTGGTCTAGATTTGAGATTCGATCCAAACCCATTAGTTCTCAATTCGGGTACCCGTTCGGGTATTTAACTTATGAAGAACCGCTCGGTTCAGTTCAGTTCGAGACTTTTGTCCAGCCCTATAATATATCTACATAATTATCTTATAAGGGCATCTTCAATGTGAGCACCAAAACGTCAAATTTTACCAAAATTTGGTGCAAAAGTGCTCCAATGTGGCACCAAATTTTGCACAATTTTGAAAAAATGGTGCAAAGTCTAATTTGCCCCCCCTTTTTTTATTGCCAAAAAAATTGTTGGAGGGTATTTGTGTCATTTGTGTTATATAAGTTTTAATAGAATTATTATTATTATTTGCATTTAAAATAATTTTTAAATGTTAAAAATAAGAATTACTTAATTAATTAAAATTAGAATAAAAAATTTAAAATATATTTGTTAGCATATATAATCATACTGTAATTAGAGAGATTCTATTTTCCTTATTTAGATTCCTTAGCTGTGTATATATATGTATTCTCTCTTTGTAATGATATATATATCAAATCATTCTCTATTAATTACATGGTATCAGAGCCCTAGAATTTTTTTCTCAAACTTGTGGTCGTAATCTTGGATTGGCGATGTTGGAGATTCTGGTATTGATATCGTGAGCATATTGCGTCTCCAAGATTGCAGATTTTGCTTTCCAGAGTCATCAATTTGGGAAATTGGTCGGGCAATTGAATTCAGTCTCTGGGTTCGCTTTTTCCGGTAGGAGTTATCTGAGCCAGTGCAGCTGCTTCGTTGTTTGGGTCTTCCGATTTGTTCGATTCGGTGCGTGGCCCCTGTAAGCGTCCACCAATCGCGCCTCCATCGTCGTCGCCTACGTTTCCTAGAGTTAGGGCTGCCTTTGTGAGTGAATCTGGTGGTGCTTCAGGTCCGTTCAATCCTCCAGTTTAGTGGGCTCAAGGTGTTTGGGATCTATTTGGTTGGTGGACTCATTTTTTTGTTTGGGCTCCATTTGTTTTTTTTTTTTTTCAAAATTGTTTTCTTGTATTGGGCCTCATTCATTTTTTTAGTATTCCTTTTGGGCTTTTCCCTTTGTAGCCTTGTGTAGTGTTAAATTGGAAATTGAGTTTTATTTCTATGGCTGACGATCAAAAGAATTTGGTTGTGAC
>CAIGRO010244650.1:0-10322 GCA_903798355.1 Fraxinus baroniana
GAAATTGATAGAAATTGATGTGAGTATGGGGATTAAGGGTGGGTATAAAAGAAAAATTAACGATTATGATTTTACGTTTAATAATTTAAGATAACAAAATGAAGAAAAATGAAATTGAGATAAATTAGTATGAGTATACGAGTTGAGGGTGGGTATAAAAGAAAAATTAACGATTATGATTTTACATTTAATAATTTATGATAATTTGTATCTTTAAACTTAAATCGACTATATATTTATTATTACCATATTTTAAATTTTTTTAAAAAAAATTAAATCGAACCAAATGAATATAAAATCGAATATATATTTATTATTACCATATTTTAAATTTTTTTAAAAAAAATTAAATCGATCCAAATGAATATTCATATCGTGAAATATCGAATCAAACGTTGTAGGAAAAATAAAGTTTGAAAAAAGAATATTGAAATGTGGTTGAGATTAAAGATAAACATAAATAATCTGGAATTTACGTTTCACAATTAATGTTTTTAATTGAAAACTACTTTGTCATCTTGCTTTTAATGTTTTTCTTTGAATAGTAAAGTAATTAGGTCAGCACTTTAAATGACGTTCTAAGGTAAGTTGACTTAGAATGGAAGTGTGCACTAAGTCCTATATATAGAATTTAATCACAATTACTGACCGAATAGAATATACCTTTTTTTTTTAGTTATTCATCATTCTATCACATTTTAATTGATATTTAAAATTTACCGACTATATATTTAGCATGGTCGTACTTCAAGATTTTCAACAAATTTTAAATTGCTTAAAACGCATATTTGTAACTTAAAATACTGAATCAAATATTAAAAAAAAAATCGGCTTAATATAAGATAAAAACTGAAGAAAAATGAAATTGAGAGAAATTGGTGTGAGTATGAGAGTTGAGAGTGAGTAAAAAAAAAAATTAACGAATATGATTTTACGTTTAATAATTTAAGATAATTTTTATACTTAAACTTAATCGATAATATATTTATTGTTATCACATTTTAAGTTTTTTTAAAAAAATNAAAATTTATCAACCATATATTTATCATGGTCGCATTTCAATATTTCTAACAAATTTTAAATCGCTTAAAACGCATATTTGTAACCTAAAATATTGAATAAAAAAACCGTCTCAAGCCATGGCTCGACTTATGGCTTGTGAACAGTAAATCTAAAGTGCCTCTTTTATATTTAGTTAGATATGAAAGATTAAGACTTTAATATAATGACAACATGATAATTATTCAAACGATAAAGAAGAAAATAAATAAATAAGACTTATGCAATACATCTAACATGCAGTGAACAATTTATAATGAAATTGAAAAAGTTAATAATAAAAGAAGATTTGAAACAGTAATGGCATTGTATGCGGTAAATAATTGCCTTTATACAAACCTATACAAGTCTACACATACACTATGTAAGGAAAAAATAATTATCACACATACACATATAGAAATTGATAACCAGTTCAAGTGCGGCATGAAACCAATAAACATGATTGCGGCACATGATTACAGCACAATTAATGAAACCAATTAACTGAAATTGTAAAGGAAAAAAGAAAAGAAGAACGAAGTCTTCTCTTTCTTTCATGGCCCACATGGATTCATAACTGCTATACCTTACTTGTATCTGGGGAAAGAATGGGTGAATCAAGTGACGGGAGCATGAGTTAACTGGTTAATTGATACCGATCTTTACAAAATACACAGAAAAATTGTGAATGGACAATTAGTTAGCTAATATAGTCTCCTATTTATTCTGCATTCCTCCTTCCAACGTGGTTCTGCCTTTGTGTTTTCTCTGTTGACTCACGGGCGTTAATTAAATGTTATGTTCATATGTATATGTATATGTATATGTATAAAAAGAATTCACATGTTACCAAATTAATTTTGGTACACATGATAGATGATTATATAAAAAAAAATTACTACATTCTCTAAATTTTGAAAAATTAAGATTTCGTGCTGATAACGTGTTATAAAAGAGAGAATAAAAGTCAATAGACTTTTCTGTGTATTATTATGAGAACCAAAGCCTTATATTTATAGGGTCTAAAAGGAGAGTTACAGTTGGAATGAAATACACTATCTGAACTAGATAAGACTTATTCATGTATCATAATAATACTANATAGACTTTTCTGTGTTACTATGAGAACCAAAGCCCTATATTTATAGGGTCTAAAAGGAGAGTTCTAGTTGGAATGAAATACACTATCTGAACTAGATAAGACTTATTCATGTATCATAATAATACTAAATAATCATCAATAATTATCTCATTATTTTACAACAATTTTTTAATTTTAATTTCTATCAAATAGGCTCTTAATAGATAGTGACAGGCTAGTATAGGGCTTGGGAGGTGGGATGGGGATTAGGTATAGGGCATTAGCCTTTAGGGCTTTTTAGCATTTTGATTTTGGATGGAAAATTCAATCAAATTACAGACCTGTTCAATGGGGCTGGTCTGGTCTGGTTTGGGACAAACTGGTCTGTAAGTTATTATCTTTAAATGAAGGGATAATTGTAGTAGTGGTACCAAACTTTTTATTTAGTAGCGGACTTTGTTCAAACCTTTCATTTTTACCACCAACGGTACCAAACCTTTCAAAATGTACGTAGCTGAAGTCCAAATGGATGGTTTCTATTAGTTTGACCGTTAATTGACCAAATAATTCACTTTAACAATAATGTTGACTGATTTTAAAAGGTTAAAAAGTAATTTTATATTTTCTAATTCCACCTTCTTATCCACCCACCCAACCCTAAATCTAAAAATCTGAGAAATCAACCTCTTCGAATCATCGAATCAGTGGCGTCGAAACCTATTGCCCAACTATGTAGATCTACATAGGCCGAATTAGATATTTGAACTTAACAATCGATCAGAGATGGAGCTCTTCAATAAAAATATGGATTTCCTATTGAAATGATGTGCCGAAGAGACTATCTTGACCAAAGAGGAGAAGAAGAGATTAGAGATTGAAAATGGTTTAGAGATTTTCAGTATGACGTCTAAACAAGTTTCTGGTAAGGTCCATTTCTTGCTGCTAATTTACGGGGGCACTTGTGGCGGTTGATGCAGCCTGTGTGTGGGTGGATTGCGATCGTTCACGATAGAGGTGTGTGTATTTTGGTTCATTTTGTTGGGGTTACGGACATTTTGAAATGTTTGGTACCGTGAGCAAATGAAAGATTTGAGCAACGTTTACTACTAAATGAAAGATTTAATACCGTTGCTACAATTATCTCTTAAATGAATTGCAAAATGGATATTGAATAAACATTTAACAGTATACAAGGTGGTCAAAATCAATGTTAAAATATTGTTTTTCCCAAATAATAGACATCGAACAAGCCCCTATTTAGTGGGAATTATATAAATTTTAATAAAATATGTGGTTGAAAAATTATGAATATCATAAAATTATCATTATGTAAATAGTTATGTACAAGACTTAAACTAAAATCTAAATTTTAATCAATATTAAACATGGGCTAATTTTTTTTTTTAAACATTAATATTGAAAAGAGATAAAAAAAAAATCAGGAGAAATTCGAAAAAATAATAATCAAAAGAACAAATACCAATAAGCACTCACTCAAAATATGAATAATATCCAAAATAGTCGAAGTATTTGCAAGTGTGGCGGTAGAAGAAATATTGTTTTGAGTATGTGATTTATTGAAATGGAAAACTGGAAAAGGGTGGTGCCAAGATGTGGTTCTTCCATTTTTTCACTAATTTTTTTTTTTGGCGAGTAATAATATATTTCATCATTATAATAGATTATCATATTTAGATGGTATTGAATGATAAGTTGAATATTATGGATATTACGTCCCTACATTAACTAGACCTATTATCTAATGAATAATTCTGCGTACAACTTTGTGTTATAACAATAAATGACAACCTCTCACAGGGGAGGTGGGGCTCACAATTATTTTAATCGCGGGCCCCACTCTCCTTGTGAGAGATTGTCATCCATTGTTGTAACCCTAATGTTGTATATGTAGCATCTCTCTTATCTAATAACATTATGTTATCAAAGAGGACAACGAGTATTATCATGACAATTGACAAATATCATGACGAGGGCGGTGGGCTAAGTGGGAAAAGCGAAAGTCATCTGTACGAAAACCCATCATTTTTCATTAGAACTTTAAAAAAATGAATCAAAACCAATTCAAAATCCATTATAATTCCTAACTTGATCTAAATTGTAATTCAATTCAATTCAATTCACTCAAGGGTCAAGTTGCCAAGGTTTGAAACGATCTAATCGTTAAAAAAGGGATCAAAATCAGTCTAACATGGTTCGAGTTGGTCCGTTCTATAATGATCAATTTGTGTCAAGTTTGAATATTCAGCTCGATGTGGATCGCCTTGATGACTCTACTTTCAAGTATGGCTTAATTTAAAATCATCGTAAAAAATAAACAAAATTACATGGACAAAACAACATGTGATGTTGACGAGTCAGCATGCTCGATCCACAACTAAGTATGGTTATTTCAAAACCACAACTAGAGCTGATAACCGACTGAGTGAGGTGATGCAGAGCGATGATTAAATAACATATTTTACTACTGCATTCACTTGTTTATTTTTTAAATATGATTTAAATTTAAAAAATATAAAAATAAAATTTGGGATTGAACCATTTTTGCTGTTCTCGTCACATTTAAGGCAGGGTAATGGGTCAAGGCGGGGCATTTGCGAGATTTTATTCTTCCTTTTCTTCGCCTTGACTGTGAAGGGAAAAATGATGTACTGTGAGGGAAATTTCAATCTCTTACCAACCACCGGCGGTGTTACGTCAACAACACACTTCGTACCCTTCCACACCTCTTTCGTCCCCTCCGACATGAAAAATACATCATACGCTACCTCATCCAGTACCCCTTTCTCTGCCTTCGCCATTTTCCCTCTCCACCTCCGTCGGTACCCTGTTCGCCACCTCCATCGGTACCCCCTAACCTCCGTCGGTACTCCCTCTTCCATCTCCTCTGGTACCCCCTCAAAAAATGAGTCATATGCAACATTCGATGGCCACGACATATCACCATACCCCATTTGACTCGCTCCACCGTCATCCCCTCCATCCCGATGACTGCCAGTCTCTCTATGCCCGCTCCATCCCAATACCTACCAGTCCCTCGTAGGGCTGCAATGTCGCCTCGTATCGCAACGACCTTAGTCTGAAGGTCCTCTAACTCGCCCTGAAGATCTAGCACGTGGTGACGTAGAGCTCCAACATCATTAGATACATTGTTGACCCGTCCCCTAAACTCTCGTCGCATCTCGCCCATCTGCTCCGCCAGTCGGCGTACTGAATGCCCATCTGCTCCGCTATAAATTCAGTAAGGCCATCATACATATCAGTGGATGGGAGAGAAGGAAACCTGAGCAGTGGTGGTGATGCCCTCTACGGCGACGGTGAGGCCCTCGACAGAGGTGGTCTCGGCGATGGAAGTGATATCTATGGCGAAGGTGATATTGGACGGCACTCCTAAAAAATCAACAGTCCAAATGAATAACTTAATTAAAAAATCAAAACGATAATCAACATATTATATTCAATGAACATACCCTATCTCGATCAATGATGGACTCGAGCATCTGATCATCTGGCGTGGCCATAGTAGACAAGCAATTGTAACTATGACCCTCCTTCTCTATCTATGGTGTCAAATCAATGAGGACTTCAAGCTAACATATTGACATTTTATCGAGTTAATCACCATGTATCGAGACTTTAAAAGGACATACGATATAAATCGCAAAATGTATAATACTTACCTCAGGATCGGCGAGGAGAGCTGATATTTGTTTTCCAAGTGGCTTGACTTCTGCTCGCCATTGATACATCCAGGGCAGCAAGTATCTCCTCTCCTCGCATTTCGACCATCCAATATGGGGATAGTCTCGTACACTTATATCTGCAACAGTTACAATTATTATATATAGAATTTAATTAAAGAAAATAGATAATTCATTATGTTGAACATTTACCTCAAAGCCAATGGCAAGCCATATGTATCGTACTTGCGCTCGGGTCTATCCCCCTTAGGCATCGAATACCCCCTCCTAAAGTGTCGTAAGGTATCCATAAAACATCTCTACACCCAAGGATAGCTGTTGAAGGTATCAATGTCATCTACAACCTCCAAATGAAAAAAGTCGATCGACATCTTCCTGTGATGATACCCGAGTACGCTTTCGAGGATAAGCACCAAACCCAACTTCAAGCCGTCGACATATGGTCAAATGCCCTGAATGCGTCTACCAACTGCCCAGAGTTACCATTGTCTGCCCATGAAAATATTCATTCAACAACCTCTTGTTTCTCGGAATACGCACGTGTTGCTTCTTCGCCCGTACACTTCAATCCGGTGATGAGGGCAAACTCGAATATAGAAAATGTAACTACCTTGCCTCCCAAGATCAAAATGGAGGGCATCTCCGTCAACTGGCTTAAGCAGCTGACATAGCAAAGAATCGAGCAGCTGCCCAAAAGACTGTATGCCGCGTAAATAAAATGGCTATAAGTAGGATCGCCTAATATGCCAGCGTGTTCCTCGTCGAGCAAATCTAATACCGCTGTAAAGATGGCATTGCCTAGGATCTATCTAGAGGCATCGTTCAAATGGTAATCCATCCTGCAACATTTCAAATGTTAGAATTTTATGCAAGATATAATAGATAAAACATAATATGAGAAAATTAAGCTAACCAAATGACATTAACTACTAACCATAAGAATCANTATCCGCAAGAATTAACGGATAATAGAACAACGGATAATGTAATAATGGAGTAACCGAATGACATTAACTACTAAACTCTTTTTTGTAACTAAATATTAAACAAACTATTAAAATAAACAATTAAATGAAATAATTTATTTCAATAATTTATTTTAATTGTTTACTTAATGCTTTATAAAAAAATTATAGTTTATATAATATTTAATTATAATTAATAGTATTAAATAAACAATCGAATATTTAATATTTTATTATTTATAACTAAATAATATTTTATTATTTATTATTTTAATTGTTAATTGATTATTTCATTATTTCTTATTTTAATTGTTAATTAAATATTTTATTAATTGTTTATATAATATTTAATTATAATTAATAGAATATTAAATAAACAGTAGAATATTTAATATTTTATTATTTATAACTAAATAATATTTTATTAATTTTAATTTTAATTGTTGATTGATTATTTCATTATTTTGCTTGTTAATTGAATATTTTATTAATTATTTATAGAATATTTAATTATAATTAATAGAATATTAAATAAAAAATCGAATATTTAATATTTTATTATTTATAACTAAATAATATTATATTATATTATATTTTAATTTTTATTTGATTATTTCTTATTTTGATTGTTAATTGAATATTTCATTATTTATTTAAATTTTTATTCAATATTAAATTATTTATTTAACATTTAATTGCTTTTGTAATTGTTTACTTTAATTGTTAATTATTTATTTCAATTAAATATTAATTAATTAATTTAAATTTATATAAATAATTAAGCTAAAATATTTATTTAATATTTAAAATTAAATGTTCAATAAACAGTTAAATAAAATAGTATATTAATTAAACAATTAAATAACTAATTTAGGGAAAAAAAATGTGCCGCCCAGTTAACTGGGCCGTCTGCCAGACGCCCAATCCAATGGCTTTTCATTGCTTTTAAGTGTATTAATTTGTTCTTTTTTTTAAACATAGTCAACCGGCCATTGTAGAAAGATGGCTGGTTCCACTATTTCCTCGGCATGTGCGTACACATCCAGGTTGACCCATGTTCTGCAAATTTGTGTACACCAACATACTGTAAATCTTTCATCCTAGCACACAAATTCTGAAGATAGCATTTAAAGAGAGACTTCATTTCATATTGCATATTGCTCATAACTAGGATTAAAAATTTATGCACTAATATGTTTCATAAGGTGGATTAAACAATACTACCCAGTATCGAGAAGAAAAAGAAACTAAGACTTTATCATTAGTGATGGCAACGGGACGGGTTCGCGGCGGGTTCTTGCCCCGTTTAATACCCCATTTAATTTTTTTTTTTAAACCAAAAATTTCCAATTAAATACAAATTCAAAATTTTATAATCCAAAACAAACAATACTTAAAATAACTACATCAATATCCAAACAAAACAATGAAAACAATCAATGTTCAATTTTATTATTTTTTTTTACCTAGGCGGGGCGCCCCGCCCCGCCAACCCGTCGGGTTGGGTTTTTTTCGCCTCATTCGGGGCGGGGCGGGGTAAATTGCCATCTCTATTTATCATTTATATTGTCTAATCTCGTCTANAAAACAATCAATGTTCAATTTTATTATTTTTTTTTACCTAGGCGGGGCGCCCCGCCCCGCCAACCCGTCGGGTTGGGTTTTTTTCGCCTCATTCGGGGCGGGGCGGGGTAAATTGCCATCTCTATTTATCATTTATATTGTCTAATCTCGTCTAATAATGCATACCAAACATTAACTGATAAAATATTTGAGCATTTTTATCATCCGTTATGACATAAGATCACAGGCAAGAAAAATCGACAAACTCAAAATCAGACTTGTAATAGAATAGGGATAAATGTACAAGTCCTATGGAAGTACTACTATTCTCATCTTCATAATCAAGCCTATTGATTCCCTAAGAGCTCCTTCCAAATTTGTCGAAGAAATTTCTGTTTCTCCCATTATGATCCACATTCTACATAATTTCTCTCTTCTGAACATGAATCGCAGCAAAACTGGAGGTTGCAATGCTGATGATAGCAACTCGAACTCGACTTTTGTATCTTAGCTTGGTGTATCCAATTTTCTATCAAATAATTAAGCAAACAACAATTTTGGCATTCTCCAAACAACAAACCAAGAGAATGACACATGATGAAGGGTGTGTATACTTACTGTGTTCAAATTCCTTTGCCTTCTGAATGCTCGTACAGAAAAAAATATTCACATTTCTTTGATAAACAACCTACAATCAAGTGGCAAAATAATTTTGTCATGTTAAAACATCTTGAACCGATCAGGACCGTACAGCCACACAAAAATATATATTATCAAAGTTACTTTTTTACTAATAAACTTACTTTCTGAAAAAGTAACTTTTAAGCACTTCAAGAATTTGAAACCCCAATTAACTCTAAAAGCGAAAAAAGTAAAACAAACTTATGTTGATTATCAAGAATCATGCTACTTGTATGACCTTGGTTGACAACTTCATACTTGCCAGCATCACCATCCATTTTTAAAATGTTTTTTACATTAATGGCCCGAATTTTGATAACATCATGATTATCAACAATGATTGTCAACAAGAATATACAAATAACTTAATTGGAATATCAACTATAGAAATAGCTCAAGACGTTATCCCAATTGCACGCGTGCTAATCATGGGAGTTTTATTGAGAATGATCTCTTCATATTATATTCACAAGGACAGTGTGGCATATAAAAATGTGTTTCTCACATATCTGAAAGCTCAAGATTGGCTAACTAAGAGGGGGGGGGGTGAATTGATTTTTAAAATGTTTTCTAAAATAAATTCAAGTCTTAAACAATATAATAGTAATTATAACAATTCAAAAAAATATGCACAAGTATAAATATAATTAAACACGAGCAATCGAAGAATTAATCTAAATTCAAGCAAGTAAAGACCCAATAGATTAATTCTAATAATAAGCACAAACATAAAAAGCGATAAGTATAAGGGATGGAGAGTGCAAACGATGTAATTCTAAATATAAGAATGCAATAATCTACGTCCCCTGTTACCAATCTCTCCGGCATGAGTAAGACATTTTTCACTATGTTGATTGACTTATGGTGCAATCCAACCATTTACAACGCTTCCGATGAATTACAAGCAATGAGCACCGATCTTTATAAAATGTTGAGCTTTACGGGATCTCAACACGACCCACACTATTGAGCTTTACAGGACCTCAATATGACCCACATGGTGACTTAGAACAATGAGCATCGATCCTTATACAATGTTAATCTTTAACACAATTCAAATAAATTTTATAAATGAAATCTTCTCTTCTTAATGAATGATAAATTCAAAGTTGAGTACAAGAAGAAAAGTATGCTAACACTTTAATAGATAACAATGAATGAAACTCAAGTGTTATGTTAGAAAAATTTTGATGAATATGATAAGCAAAATTTAGATTCAATAAATCAAAGTGTTTCAATGAGAAGATAAAAAAATAAGTACAATGTAGGTTC
>CAIGRO010244673.1:0-11038 GCA_903798355.1 Fraxinus baroniana
CATGCATAAGTAGATTCCCAATAGGTTGCACATGTGAAAGACTTGTGTTTAGCCAGTAGAATTAGATGCCCATACCACTTTGAGGGATTTTAGTTGTTCAGGGAGCTGGTAACGCCTTGGTCCAATAGTCAAGAACAAAGGATGGTGAAGATCAAGCTGCGTAAGCTTGCTTGGGTCCTTGGTTAATGTGGCTGATAAAACCATCTTCATAACCCTCAGGTAAGGCTTAGCCTTAAACCCCCGTTCCACACCACTGCATCAATTCCAAATAGGTCCAACTAATAATATTAGTGTCAACTAGAAAATGCTTCAAAATCCTTGAAAGAACAGACAAGGATTTTGAATCATATTGACCCCAAAAGTCACACCATGTGCAATAACAAAAAGCAAGAGAATGCATCTGACAGAAATCAAATAAGATACAAATATTTATCAAGACTTCTAATGCCTACAATGTAGTGCACACCTCTATTTTCTCCTACCATTTGTCATACATTTATTAAGATATAAGACTGGACTGAACTGAGTTATTATATACAATTAAAGTGTAACATGCACCACCAAAAAAAAAACAATAAGGATACCATCCAATGATTATAAATATATTATACCAAACATATCAAGTCTTTAAACTTTTCACGAAGTTAAACCAGCACGTTGTTAACAAAGGGAGAATCAAGAGTAGAACTCACAATCTCCTAATCGTCTTCAGAGACCCAAAAGTAGGAGACAAAATGCTGGTTGCATCCTGCAGAACAGCTTAATGCTAAGGCAGCAAAAGAAATACTGCGTATCAGGAATTGTGAAAATGATCAGTGGACATTGGATTTGCATGGTCTGCACGCAGCAGAAGCTGTTCGAGCATTGCAGGAACATTTACATAAGGTTAAATCCTTGAAGTCATCAAACTGCTTGGCAACACCTGATGCAGTCCACAAGGAATCAGCCACATTGCTATATTTGTTTCGACAGATGAGTCCCTAATCGAGTACGATATATCAATTTCGTCTAAAATATGGATTTCGGTTTAGAGATGTTAGGGCCGTGTTTGCTCTGTTATTAGCCACCATTATAGTGGATTGTAACTTTCTTTTTAAACTTAAAACAAACATGCATGGACAAAAAATTACAACTTATACAATAAAAAAAATAACTTGTCAACCTCGTAAACAGAAATATGTCAAGGCTGCCTTCTTTTTAAACTTCGACAAAAATGCATCGAAAAAAAATTTACGATTACAAATGCCAAAAAAAAAAAATAATAAATAAATAAATGAAAAAAAAAAAAAAAGAAATACTTGTCAACCTCATTAACACGTAAATACGTAATAGAAATATGTCAACCAGCCTTCTAAGTATTAAATTAGAAAAGAAATAATAAACAAACAATTGAATTTGGGAGAAATCTATTTCAAGATACATCCTTGTTCTTCTACAAGCTATTTCAAAATTCTTCAAAACAATTACATTATATCACTTTGTAAGTGATCTGATTCTTTTTATCAACGTATAAGAGGATAATAGAAATAAAGAAACCCTTAATTCATTTTATCTTCGGAAGTGCTCTCAAACGAGCTTTCTTTTTCTTCAATCCAAGCTTCACATGTGGCGGTTTTTTTGGAAATCTTGATCCTCTGTGGTGTTGCAGCAATTGCCACCAATGCGATTTTATTAAAGGCCCCTTCGCACCATGCTGACCTTTACGTAACTGTGGAATGCCGTCTGTTGCTGGTTTTGACTTTTTTGAATCCTTGACATGCCTAAGTAGGCCATCCATAAGCCCATGAAAATGTTTGCGTTGATTTTTACCAGGTCTGTCACGGATCAAAGTTTTCCCGAGCTTTTCAACAGCTTGTTCCTCATAAGCCTCATCTTCCCTCCTGGGACGAAAGTTTTTCCCCGTGTTCTTCTGTAGAGATTTTCTGTGGCTCATTTTTATCTGATCATCACTGCCATCGTCATAATGGTGATGATGATGGTGGTGATGGAAGATAATCGCTAGCCTATCTTTGAATCTCTTCCACTTTCCGCTCTGTTTCTGTTGGTTTATCATATGAGCTGATTTCTGGATCTTTGTAGGACCCGATCTTTTTATGGACTTCATCGACAAGTATGAGGGTCCCGCGTGATGACGGATTGGCTGATCATACAATGAGTTCCCCACACTATTGTGGCTACTACTCGAATTCACTTGATCAGCTCCATCACTACTCTCGGACGAGTAAACCTCGTCCTCACTATTGCTTGTATAACTGGTGTAATGACTTTCAGTGTCATGTGATGGAAAGTAAGCTGTGCTATCACTGCTGGAACCGGAACTCATGTTGTGTATCCTTCTATTCGGAGTTGGGATCGAACGCTCTTCACTTTCACTACCAAGACTGCTATCTTGCTGACTAATCCAGTTTGAGGAGTGAGAACTTGAAGGTGTACCCTCTAATTCTTGATGACGTGAAGATATATTTCTCAGTGGGCTCGTATACTTGGTTTTAGTTGGAACTCCATCATAATGTTGGTCCAACTGATATTCATGAAAACTCGAAGGCACCAAAAGTTTGGCAGGCTTATCCATTGAATTTGACCCTATAATCTTGTCTGGGAATCCCTGGGTAACCTTGTGTCCACTAACAACTGACTGAATATTTCTGTAGTTTTTCCCAAAATCTGTGAAGCTTGTAAATGGCTTATATGGTTGAAAAGTTTCATGTTTACTGATTTTCTCTTTCATGGCCATATGGTTTTGATACGGATTTTCCCTTTTAGGCTGAGACGAAAAATAGGCAGGCCAATTAGTAAAGCTCTCAAGTTCTTCAGTGGACTTGCCCAATTTCTCTAGTGTATCACGTCCTGGGCCTCTGCTCCTGAGTATAGATGTTGATTGGCCCAACACGCTATCAGTACGTTGAACCATGTAGGAAGGATGACTTGACATCAAATTTGGCAGTTTTGTCTCTTTTAGCTGATTTGTTGTCCTAATAGGCACCTGATAGAATGGAGATTCGAAAGGATCCTCGAGTCTTTGACTAGTAAGTTTATACTGGTCATTTCCGGCAACTAAACTTTCTCTGTCTTGACTCCGTTCAATAAGTGGGATGACTCCATCAATTGTCTGCAGAACAGGACCAGGCGACTTGGTTTCTTGAAAATCCTTTTTTTGAGAAAGCTCAGCACCTAGTTGTAATGCTGAAATACGCAACTCAATTTGTTTGATTGCTTCAGAAGCTTCTTTTGATAAATAATCAATCTCAAAGGGTTCTTTTGAAGTTTCTGTGGTAGAATTACATACTTCATCAGCTCCAGTAATGACCCTGTTAGATGAAAAAGCTGTTGATCCAACACCACTCAATTTGCTGTCAGAAGTTCCGATCTTCCTTAAATTTTCACTGTTTAAGGATTCGTCAACTTTATAACGCTCCATCGATCCCATTCTCTGCTCATTGTCCCAAAGAAAACGATTGAATTGATTTTTCTGCTGATTCTGCAAAGTGACAACTTCTTTTGGATTTTGAGTCTCGTCGTCGTAAAATTTTGTACCTTCAATAGGTTTAAGCTGCTTTAAAGTTCTTCCTTGACAAACCCTGCAACGTTTCTTTCTATATTCAGATCCACTGGCATAAACACTACCATTTCTTTCTATATTCATGTCAATTGCACGCACTTGACCTGCTATTATCTGCAGAACAAACAAGAAATTATCTTTCAGAGAATATACTAATCAGTTAATATTTTATGTACTGTGATCTTCCCGGGAAATAAGTGTTCATCAATATTCAAATGCCAAATTCCTTTCAGGAAAAAGTAATCATCTGATATGGAGCACTAGATCCACACACAAAAGCTGTGCATAAAGAAAAAACAGGATATACCTCTGAAAGTGCCTTAAAGACTCTTTGAGTTTCTGTATCCAATAAATTCTTTAACAGGAGTCGTGCATGCTCATCCAACTGTCCCTAAATCAAAAGAATACAAGCAATCAGTGTTGGAAAGGGTCTACCATTTTCATACAGCTTGACAAAACTCCGTGTAAACTTTTGGCCCGTTGAGTAAGGTGGACTACGTGGAGTACATGGTATTAAAGAAGAAAATAAGTTATATTCTTGTCCATTGTAATCTCAAGTCCTCTCTAGTAGTACATACCAAACATGCCATTTATGTTTATCGAAGCTAAGATAGAATGCACAGTACCGTGTCGAAGAGATCACAAGCACTTAAAGCAACACAAACCATGATTTCAAATTTTTTATGCTTACTACCAGCCTAAAAGCAGTATATTTTCTTAAGCTTTCACGCTTAATACCTCCTATTTATATCCTTATTATATACGTAGAATCATCAACTTTATATTGTAAAGTATGAGCTACTAGATATGATATCCAAATGCACAGGCATGCACACAAATCATATCTTATCTTCAATAATGTATTTATAACGGGAAATTTTTTTGCTAGCAAGCATACCTTATCATTACTTGTGGTCGACTGTCCATCTCCATTTAGAAGCCCGTATAATCTTTGTAGGGCTTTAAGATCTAATTCTATATCCTTGGCATCCATCTGATTACTGAAAACCTACGGCATTAATAGAAACCAAGCTGAAACCAAAAATTGATTTTAGATAGTCAGAGAACACAAAGTTCATATTTTTTGAAGGATGCAAGCGAGGATATACCTTGAAATAATTAGTCCTCAACTTAAAATAAATGCTCTGATATCGGAACCAACTTATAGGTTCGTTTCAGTTTGATCAAAAAATTTGCCTCTGTGCATGATCAGAAACAAAAAAAAAAAAATTAATAATAATAATAATAATAATAATAATAAGGCCATAAATAAGAAGTATTTGATTACACTTAAACAATTGGAACCGACTAATATGTTCTCCAATTGCATTCACAGCATACAAACACTTAATGATTGCATGAATATATGTGATTTCTAACTTATAAAATATTGCAACCAAACAACTATTGAGTGCGTATAAAACTAATGGTCGAAAAATAGTCATTCGTAAAAATAAAAATTATCAGTTTTCCCATTTTCAGAATAAGAGAACAACCAGTCGGGCGGAGCCACCACTGGATTTTGGTTGTTGAAAAAATCACTGTTGCTAGAGGAAGATTACCTTCCAGAAACAAAAAAAATTCTGGAAAAAGAAAATAAATTATAAGGAGTTGAATTCAAATTATATCATTGACAACAAACAAATCGAGTGCATTTCAAATATAATGCCCGTTTTAAAACTAATAAAATCCGATACTACCTTCCAAGTTTGGTGATGAAGAAGTTGAGTAGAAACCACTGCAACACAACATAAATTGGCGCCGAGGGGGTGATAAATCTGTTCCCAATAAAGAAAACCGCTCTTCCCCCTTTGGTCTAGGAATGTAACTAAACAGACATGGGTGGTTATCGTTTGACAGACACGCCTTCTAATTGGGCGTTACAAATATTTTTCGTGGAAATTACACACGGGTTTTAACTTTTCAATTTCAATTCAAAAATACGGTTTAAAATTTTTTTGTCAAAAATCCGATAATAACTATCTTTTAAATATTAATAATAATATTGTTGATGTTGAAAATTATATAGACAAAAATTCAAGCCAACTTAATGTGATAATAGAGACCCGATTGATAATGAAAGATCACAACACTTTTTATACAATGGTTTCATCATCTTTTCTAAGGAGATATTTGAAATATGACAAAGTTTTGTCGGGATTGTGACATGAAATCAAGTGTTCTAGTATCTCCCGTTATCAATTCTTCTACCCCTACTCTTCTCTTTTTATAAGGAAAATCTTGCGTGCATTTGTTATTTCACATCTTGTCAGCTACAATACTTAACTGAAAAAATACATTCATTGGCACGTTCGGATTGGTTAAAGAGATCAGCGTGTCATGTCATTATGAATTGATCTCATATATGGTCTCCAATAATTAATGAATTACTTAGGGAAGGAAGCTAAAGTATTTCATTGGTGTGAATAATGGGCGCTGATGTAAGATCTGCCAAGTGTCACGATTTTGTAGATAGTTTGTACAATGTGTAAGAGATCTATAATCATTATGCTCGCTTGAGCCTCGATTAACTACCTAATCGAGCTGACCTTACATTATCGAACTCACATTAGCACGGACTTATTGTACACATTGATCTGTATTTTGTCGACCTCGGAGGTCGGTCGTCAACAAATATTATAAAATTAAGAGTGTGCTTGAGTCACATTATTTTAGAAGAATGTATTTTGGAATAGTAGATTGATTGAGAATGTATGGTTGAAAAAGAAGGAAAAGTTATTGATGTGATGGAAAATATTATTATATTGAAAAATGTGTGGTTGAAAATAAGTAGAAGAATGAGAATGAAAATTTTAATGTGTACCAAACAGGGCTTAATAAGTAATCAATGCAGATGGAAAATTCTCAACACTTAATTTATCTTCATAGCAAAGATATATTTTTTAACTACATATTCTCCAAAAAATCACTAATTAAAAATATATTTTTCTCAAAATCACATTGTGTGTTTGAACCACATTATTTTTGGAATAATGTATTTTGAAATAGTAGATTGATTGAGAATGTATGGTTGAAAAAGAAGGAAAAGTTATTGATGTGATGGAAAATATTATTTTATTGAAGAATGTGTGGCTGAAAATGAGTAGAAAAATGAAAATGAAAATTTTAATGTGTACCAAACAGGGGTTAAATTAATTTCTCTTTATCACTCTCTCTACCCACCTCACCCTCTCTATTCTAGGGCCTATGCTATAGCGGTATCGTCGTGCGGGATGTTGTGCTGCGCACAACAAGGCAATGCTACGAGGAGCCTGCATTTGTTGATAATTGTTGTTTGTTGGTGGTTTTTTTGAATTGATATGTTGTAGGTGTGACGCGAAATCGGGAACATGATATGCGTAGAAATCAGGGAATTAATTTGAAAAACTCGGGAAAGCTCAAATTCAAGTTGTAGAAGGTAGAATTTCGACCCGCAAATTATTAAAGCAAACAACCAAATAAAAACGAAGTTTGAATGACATCTTGATTACTAAATCAACGAACCTCAATTTTCGAACCCCACAAAGGGTGTCTAATCATTTCATAAGTTATAAGGGTTAATGCCACAAATATAACAATATTTGATAAATTCGGTAGTTCATTCAAGAACCATTAGAGAGAAATTCTCAATTTCATATTCACGTCAAAAGTGTCCTCTTTACAATGAAAGAAAATAACGTATTTATACTAAAACCCTAAAATTTTAATAAAAACGTAATTAAAAATCCAAAAATATGAAAACTTTCCAAAACTGAGAAATCTTAGTCAAAATAAAATTATTCGCGAAAATGAAATTTTTACTCTGTTTTTGAACTATCAATTCGTGCAACATTATTGACCCCGAATAGCCTCGAACGCGTCATTAACCACTTCTCAATGAACATTGCACTATCGATCACCCGGGGCCTATCCTAGATCATATCAGGGTGGTTTTTTGTTGGGTGATTTTCTAATTAGATTTGTTGACTAGTCGGAGTTTTGGGGTGATTGTTGGTGTTTTACAAATGGTGGTGTGGTGCAGGTGATGATTGTGATGGAGACGGTGGTGCTTGTGCAGGGGATTGTGGCGCAACGATTGTGGTGTTGGATGTGGTGGTGGTGGCAATCACAAATGGTGATGGTTCATGTAGTGGAGCTGGTGATGAGGAGGTGTAGAGTTCGATTGGTGCCAAGATGGATGGGTGGGATGAGGTGATTGTGAATAATAAATTGGTTAATTTGTGAGTAATAAATAATATGTGACCTAAAAAATGTGATATTACAACTAAATTTATAATTGCAATTCATAATTTGTTAAGTTGTGACAATTAATTTGATACTTTGTGATATTTAAATGGATTTTGACTTATAAAATTTGTGATTTGTAACTGAGAAATAATGTGTGACCAATTAATTTGATAATTTGTGATCGAAAAATAACTTGTGACTTATGAAATTTGTGATTAGTGATTGAAACAATTTCTTATTATAACTAGTAATAAATTATAGCTATAAATTGTATGGTATAGCCATAAATTGTATGGTATTGTGGCCTTTATTAATTTAATCATTAATTTTTTTAATTAATAAATTTTAATTATGTCATGATTTTTGAAGTTTTAAAACATGTTTGTTTATTTTAAAATTGTATCTTCCAAGCCCCTTAAATGTATATTGTTCATGTGTTGGTCAAAAACCTAACTGTGATAGAAAACATGCTTTAAAAAAAAATTGGCTCGAGATGGAAGTTCACGCATGACATGAATAATCATACATGGAATTGGGGGACTATTATTATGTTTCGCCACCTAGGCTCCTACATGGCTTAGCCGACCCATTGAAACACCTTCCGCTAAAGCCATGTAGCATTCGACGTGGGGTAGGACCTATTAGAGTCCAAAGCCCCTATGCTAAAGACAAATTTGAGGTCCAAACAAAGTTTCTTTGTCGAAGTAGCCATGTCCAATCCGAGGCTCAACTAAGGTTGGTGATGATCCACGTTTGAAAATCTTAAATTTATAAAATCCTTTTAAAATGATTGATTGGATTATTGTAATGAGTAAAAATGTCAATCTTTTCAACATAAGTTATAGGGTGGCCGCCTCCTTTTTGGGATATTCAATGCGCCGCAAGCTTGTAGAGTCAAAATTGATGACTAAGATGTAATACTTCGATAAAGGAGATGAAGCCATGCTTTCTTTCATCCAATGGTTACTATTTCACATGTAACACTATAAATATCATTGATTTGTGTCATTTGAGGGTAATGCAAAGTTATTGACTATAAGCCACATATTCTCTTTCCTTTTTTTTTTTTTATTAATCTTGGTTTATTAGTGTTTGAGGTCAATAATCTTGATTGTGAATTTGGCTCTTAGTTGATCGTTCATTATTGTTTTATTTATCTCATACATTTCGTCGGAGTCCGAACATTTTTTTTCTCGTATTATAAAGTCTCTTTTATACACTTGTCCTTACCTTTAAACTAGAGTAATTATTATTATTTTAAATGAATTGTGGCTAAATTTTGTATATATTTTGTTTGTTAGGTGCATCTCAATGGAAAACAATAGAATTGAAGAAAAAGTGACAGAAAATTGGCCAAAGTGGACCAAATCCAAAGTTTGGGGACTAAATCGCAAAATGCTAATAGATGATTCGGACATAGTATCGACGATTG
Organism: Fraxinus baroniana; assembly: GCA_903798355.1. Taxonomy (NCBI): domain Eukaryota; kingdom Viridiplantae; phylum Streptophyta; class Magnoliopsida; order Lamiales; family Oleaceae; genus Fraxinus; species Fraxinus baroniana. Next base: position 9,219 of record CAIGRO010244673.1, read on the forward strand.
GAGAGATGTTGGAGTTGGAAGATGGGGGATCAAAAAAATACAAAGAAGGAACCAAAATGAAAAATGAATGAAATTCGGGGACCAAAGTGCAACAAATGAAAATTTTTATGACAGCGCGCGTGCACGGGCACGACTTTCATCTACTGAGAACAAACTCAATGAACGGCGCGCGTGCACAAGTCATTCTTGGGCTTGAACGGCCCAATTTCCTGGTTTTGTCCAAATTATTATAAAAATCAAATTTAACTTATTTCTTGAGAGAAAAACGGCGTAAGCAAGAGATAGAACATATCAAATCCTACTTTTCACCACAAGAAAGAGTCTAGCACGAGATTCAAATGCAATTATCATAAGAGATTGAAAATTCAAAGTCCGGGTTGAAGATTAACGAAGAAGAAATTGATTTTTCACTTTCAACTCATTATTTTTCATTCTGGGTGATATTTTTTCAAATATTTTTGTGTAATTTACATAACATTATGTTAGGCTAAGTATTTTCATGTATTGGATGAAGATAAAACCTATGATTATTTATTTTTAATTCAAAACTAGTAGTTAGTTAAATTCATGTTTTCTTGATTAATCTTGCATGATTAATTTTATTAGTTGATTACTTGATCACCAATTAAATATATAGTGCTTGTTGTAGTATTGGGATGCTCACAATAGGTCTATAACATAGCTTGGTTAACATGCATGCAATAGATATTAGAAATATTTATCACGTGTGCAATTTTTTAGATAATCTAAATTTTAATGTGTTCTATTCATTCGAATTCGGACTAGGAATATATTCGAGTCGTGATTAAAATAGATTTAATTTGTCTCGAAAAAGAGAATTAATTACATTAGATTTATCAATTGTCTATAATGTATGAATAAAGCCAGCTACATAATTGGAATTGAAATAGATAATATATAATAGGTGGATTCGTAATTCAATACATTCATTCTATACAAATACAAAACTCGAATTTTACAATTTTTCTTAGAATAATTATCACCATAATTCTATTTTGTGTGCCCACTTTAAGTTTGAATAAAAACTAATACACTTGATTGAAATTTATTCCCTGTAGGACGATAACTCTGAACTCATCACATATTACTTGTCAACGATCTCGTACATTTTCGGGTTTTGCCCGAACATCTCTCTCATGTCCAAACCCTGTTTTATTGTCGATTGACAATCATTTTACGCTTGTTGAAATTAGTTTGAGCGAACACGAGTTAACTCAATACCTATTGTCCATGTCTAAGGTACAAAAAACGAGGTCAACGCTTCTAATTCTTTTCCCAAATGAGCCTCAATCAATTAAGTGATAAATTTAGCACCAAAAAAATAGATACGAAAATATTTCACTTTTACTTTGGACGCATTAGGTGATTAATAAAAAAATGTTGAATCGGATATTTAGGAATTTAATTAATTTAAAAGTTTTAGAATTTTTTTTTTTCCTGATATTGTTCCCAAAATTATGGTAATTTAACGATACATTATCTTTTTTTTTTATTTTTTTTTATTACTATATAGAGGAAGAGTGAATTGTCCACTTGATTAAAAAATTATCATCTTACCCAATTTTGAGAGCCTTAAATTTGTGATCACAATTCCACAATTAGAATGGAGATTCATACGAACCGTAATTGTATAATGCTAAATATCAGTGTTTACATTTAACTATTGCAAAGTATTTTTATTTATAAATAGATTGATCATTTGAAAATCTTTTATATAATAATCTTCCTCTACTTTCCACTTTTTTGTTTTTCAAGTTTCTTGATTTCTTCTTTTCATTTCTAAATTGATTTCGTCTAGA
>CAIGRO010244721.1:0-11160 GCA_903798355.1 Fraxinus baroniana
AGCCACTCATAAAGACCATCTTTTGTTTTAAAAGCGGTTTTTCACTTATCACTTGGGTGAATCATAATCTGGTGATACCCACTCTTGAAATCGATCTTAGAAAATATTGTAGCACCAACCATCATATCTAACATATCGTTAGCCTAGGGATGAGAAAGCAATACTTCACCGTGATCCTATCGATGGCACGACTATCTATGCACATCTTCCAAGAACCATCTTTCTTATGAGCCAATAGAGCGGTGACTCACAAGGACTTAAACTCTGAAGGATGAATCCTTTGTGAAGAAGTTCATCCACTTGTCTCTAAAGTTCAGCATGCTCGGTATGATTTATCCTATAATGAGGTAAATTTGGAAGGGATGCTCCTGGGACGAAATCTATGGCATGTTGAATGTCCCCTAAAGAAGGCAATTGGTTAGGTAGATCCTCAGGGAAAACATCTTGAAACTCTTGAATAATCACTTGGGCTTCTGCCGAGGGTACTATTGGGAGGTCGATGGAGCTTCCATAACAACCACGACACAGCACAGAATTGCCCACAGGTGATGAGATGAATTGGGTTTAATAAGTTTGGGTATTATCTGTTTAATGGGCTAAAGTAAGTGGGGCTGTGCACGGAAAGAAAAAAATAAGTGGGTCGAGGAGGAGTTTGGGTTAAATGGCTTGCTTAGTTTTGTGGGTATTTGGATTGATGTAGGATGGTGAGATATACATGAAGAATAGGTGAGAATTTTATCTAGATAACAAGATCAACCTTGGAGAACAGCAGATAAGAGCAGCTAACAAAAAGACTCTAAAAAATATCTTCTTTTTTTCCCCACTTTTTTTCTAAGGAAGAGAAACTCGAGAAATAAAAATTGTTGCCTTAACAAATTCTTTTTTTTGTGCTGTTCCAAGATTTTGGAGAAACTAGTCAATTATTCCAAATGATGGACATGGCGGAGGTGCAGGTCTTGAGAGAGAAAAATAAGGACGGGAAATTTCTAGATTGTAATTTAAGTACTTCCCAAGCTTTTGGCTCTAATACCAAATTTGATGCAGCGCCAACTAAAAAATTAATGGAGTACGTGAAAAATTCTATAGAGAGGGAAGGGAATTAGAGGCAAGAATGGCAGAAGAAGAAAATAAAAGAAGTAGAAGAAGGATAGAAAAAAAAGGAGGAAACTTTGGCAACAATTCACAAAATAATTTATTCATTCGTCTAACGTCTAAATTACAATGTGAAAGCCATATAAATTGTAAAACGTAACCATACTAGTATTGGGCTTGGGCCAGCCCAATAATAAAAACATAAATAATGAAAAATCCCTAATAGAAAAATGATGCCCGCATCACTTTCTCTCTGCACACACTCGCGCATTCTCTTGAATTACTATTTATGTTGGTCTACGTATATTTGAGTTTGCAGTTGCTTAATTTATTTAAAATATTGATTTTAACTTTTGAAATTTGAGTGTATTATATTAGTATAAGAAATCTTTAACCTGGAATGGCGATTAGCCTATAACTTTTGTAATGAACATATCTTTAATTTCAAGAACTCTTTATTCAGTTTAGGCCTCCAGTTGTTTTTCATTCTCCATCTCGTGGATTAAAGATGACTGTAAACTTCGTTCCAATTTAAACTTTGTCTTCACCTTTTACATACTGTAGAATTGTGTTCCATTTGCCAAACAGTGAGCAACTATTTGGCGTTGAATAATTAACTCACTTTTGGGTAATTGATTGTGTGTGGTTAGTAAGTAATAAATATGCATTACAAATGTCATTCTCTGTGCAATTTGATATGGTCAATACTCTAATACTTAATGTCTACCACCTATTTTGGTTACATATTATCGATGCCGAATCATTTTTGTTTGTGATTTACTCAATTCATGTCGTAACAACCTGTGGTTGAACATGCACCATGAGGCTTGTACACCACTCTGTTCTTTGACAGATCAATCTCACTAGATGCAGGTGCTAGCAAAGAGTTCCGTGTCATTCGAGACAATAGAGCTAATCAAAATGCTAGTAAAGATTTAAAGCATGCACAGAGTTCAACTTCTACCAATGAGCAGGCTCCCTCCAATCTTGTAAAGAGGTAGACGATCTAATTATACATACACTTCGGTTGTGGTTGGGCATTTTTTCAGTGTAGGCTTTGCAATAATGCTGGTTTGTTAAGATGGTCATATGCTCTGTGCTTTTAATTGATTTCAAGTAGTATTTAATGTGAGATTTCCCAGTTGACATGCATTAAGCTGTCTAATGTGAAATTGGTGTAAGAATAAGTAACAGGAAGTTCTATTAAACCTATGCGATCATTTTTCAAGTCTTAGGTAGTTATTATAGTGTGTAATTTTCTTTGTCTGCATTGAGCCCTTCTGGCATGCAGAAAAGTTAGTTTGCTATACATTATATATTTATTGAGGGAGAATTTTGATGTTTAAAGTATCATTGACTCTCCTATCCCTCCCCCCTCCTACCTTACCTACACAAATTTTTATCTTACGCATATTTGGTATATTAAGTCGTTGACTGTTACAGCAATTCAGCGGGGATTCCTGGTCATCAAAAGCCACCAGTTGCTCATCATTCATCACAAGCTTTGCATGAGCCTGCTGATTTGCAGCCTAGGCAAGCTAAGGGTGCTAATTATAGGAAGGATTTGCTTGGTGAGAAGCGGCTGCCAGTTTCACATGCTGCATCTCGAATACAAATTAGGGTGAATGAGTCTCAACCACGCTCGACAACTTCATCTAGTAGTTCTGTGGTCGGGGTTTATTCATCCTCTTTGGATCCTGTTCATGTACCATCACTTAATTCTAAATCTGCTACTAACATTGGGGCAATCAGGCGTGAGGTTGGAGTTGTTGGACCTCGTCGCCTGTCTTCTGAGAATTCTGGTAAGTCCCCATCTTCACAAAGCTCATCCTTACCAATTGTACAAGCAGGACGAGAGGGCCATCACTCCAGGGAATCTATCCGACCGTTTAGTGCTATTTCTAAAGGTGACCAACCTGGTCAAAATATGGCAACTGAATCTGCCACACCAGTCCCTTCTGCGAGCAGATCTTTTACAACTAATCAGCATGGTAGCAGATCTCATCAACTTGTGGGTCGTCAGAAAGGTATACTGTTTGCTAAGTAGAATACTTATCTAGATGCTTTGAACTTTTCTAACTGTCCAATCTAATTTTTTTTTGTGATTTTAGTCTGCCTGAGTGATTAGTTATTGTTTTTGGATGTAATTGTGTCTTGTTTCAAATATATTTTGCTTTTAATATATTTTGACTTGTAATAGCATAATTTTGCTTTGAAGATTAGTGTTAAATTTTAGCAGAGTCGGAAGTTGTGGATATCTGAACACCTGCATTTTAGGAATCTTGTTAAGGAGATTAAATGAGAAAGGAACTGGGTAGAAACTGCTGGATGCTGATTTTTGCTTTATATTGTGACTGTTACCTCCTAGCAATGCAAGTGGTTTCTAGTATCGTATCCTTTGATGCTTTCAGGCACACCTGCTTTTATAATTATTCAGCAAAACACTTACCATGAGTCATGTTTGTGTAGCTCTTCAGCCCAACAAGGAGTGGAAACCAAAATCAACCTTGAAACCAAATGCCAATGGACCTGGGGTTATTGGAACTCCTCCAAAAATTGTTTCTCCTCCTGCTGACAATTCTGAAGATTTGAAAACGGAAGCAGCTCAGATGCAAGATAGTATGTCTCAATTGAACATCTCTGAGAATCAGAACGTGATCATAGCTGCACATATTCGTGTCTCTGATGCAGACAGATGTCGGCTGACCTTTGGTAGCTTGGGTACAGAATTTGAATCTTCAATAGATACAGTTTTCCACACAGTTGAGGGTGCTGAAGAATCAAGTACTGAAGCTTCCCTAAGGTTTGTTTGGTCACTATTAATTTGATTTCATCAGAGTGTGCTCATAGTTGGAAGACATTACAGTTTACCTTCATGTTGCTTTGAAATTAATCTTCACAAGTGCTCTGTCTATCTCGCTTAAGTATCCTTTTTAGGGAAATTAACATTAGCACTTAGTTATAAGGGCGTGCCATTTGTGAGAGTAACAACTTCTACTGGCACAATTTTTTCTAGTATGCAACTACATAATTTTGGAGGAGTTAATTAAAAATAAAAATGAAGCACTCGGGATGACCCTTGAATTGTAATGCGAGTGTCTTCTGTTGGGAAATGCCACTGGTGGCTTCCTTATAAGATTCTTGGTACTTGAAAAACAAAAGCTAGTTTGATTTCTTGGGATAGAGTAGCATCAGATTTGAATATTTTCTAGTTCTTTGACAACTTAGATCTCATTTTGTTTCATTTGCACCTGCAATTTAATAATGATTTTACTAGCTGTCATTGGTGAATTGTTAAGTATTTCAATGGCAGTGTGTCAGCCTCGGGGCCAGAATCTTCTACCGAGGAGCCTGCTGGTGGCAAACAGTTAGAGTTGATGGATGACCAAATCCGCAAATCTGGATCTAACTCTCCTGCATCAGTTGCAGCATCTGATCATCAATCGTCTGAGAAGAGAGAGACTTCAAGTCCTGAGAACTTGGACAACTATGCTGATGTTGGGTTGGTTCGGAACAACAGCCCTTCTTATTCTCCGGAGTTGCTACAAATGCAAGATACTTCTGAATTGCCGAGCTTCTCAGTGAGTCCAGTGCTTACTACTAGGCAGGCAATGCAATTATTCCTTTTAATTGTCTTTGTCCAGATCACTAACATTATTATTTTGTAATAATTTTCCATTCATGCAGTCATATGAAACCCAGATGGGATATGATATGCCATACTTCCGGCCACTGGTTGATGAAACAGCTAGGGGGCCTGGTTTGCCATCTCAACTGGAGGTAGAATTATTTTGTTGGATGCCATAAAATAAATATACTTTCAGTCCCTCCCTCCCTTTCTTTATATATCGCTCTCGCTCTCACTTGTCTTCTGATCCGCATCTGTATAACCTTGGAGTTGTTGAGTTCTGTACATCTTATTGATACCTAATAGAAACAGTAAAATGTATTTTACTCGCTTCATGTTTGTTTCAATTCCATTTTTGCTTTTGCCACCACATCTTACTGTGTAATGCTTCGGATAGCTTATTTAGGTTTGATTGCTTTTGTTTTCAGGTATTGGGGCATACAGCTAACAGCAGTCCTGCGTCCTCTATTGCCATGGTACAACAGCAACAACAGCTGGCACAACAGCAACAGCAACAGCAGCAGCAGCAGCAGCAGCAGCTTGCCCAGATGTACCCCCAAGTTCATGTCCCTCATTTTACCAATCTTATGCCATATCATCGGCAGTTCATCTCTCCTGTCTATGTTCCTCCAATGCCTGTGCCTGGTTACTCTAATACTTCTGCCTACCCCCATCCAACAAATGGAAGCAGTTACTTGGTGATGCCTGGAAATAGCTCTCATCTGACTGCAAGCGGCCTCAAGTATGGTGTCCAGCAATTCAAGCCTGTTCCCACTGGTAGTCCTACTGGATTCGGTAATTTTACTAGCCCATCTGGTTATGCTATCAACACTCCTGGTGTTGTTGGAAGTGCAACAGGGCATGAAGACTCATCTCGGCTCAAGTACAAAGATAGCAATCTTTATGTTCCGAACGTGCAGGTGAAGGTCTTCCTCTTTGACTTTTTTTCTTCCTTTTTTTTCATTGTGGGGGATGTACTTTATTAATAAGTTAAGCTTGATGGTGAGCAATAGTTTTTGTTTTCGTGGGATTTCCACAAGATATCCTTGTGAATGTTGATGCCTCTTGCTTCTTTGGTAACTAAAATCTGTCAAACTGAAAAAAGATTTAAGAAAAATTGAAGGTCGTCATATCATGGCACACAAATGGAGTGCTATCTATTATTTCCGTCTAATCCTGAGGCCACATAGGAACCTCAAAATAAACCAGAATATGCTATTGAAACTTTTATTTTCTATTGTTTGCTAACAGCAATTCATTCAAATTAGAAGCTTGTAGCTGTGTAACGTGCTTTAGAATTCTTCTTTCTGCCTATAAACTTTTGGCATGGTTTTGAACCACATGCATCCTTTTTTGGTTATCATCTGACTTGGAAAACCTCCTCATTTTCTCTTCTTTCTTATTTTTTCAGTATTGTCCTTCTTTTCCTTAGCTGCTCAGTGGTTCATTGATGATGAAATTGTGTTCCAATTCCGAACATGTTTTTGGTGCCATGATTGTTATTTTCTTGGGTTAGAAGATTCATTTTTAGGTTTTTGATACTACAGGCAGAGACGTCTGGAATGTGGATAAACCCACGGGATCTTTCTAGTCTGCAGCCGACTTCTTACTACAACATGCCTGGGCAAACACCTCATGCTGCTTATTTGCCATCTCATAGTGGCCACGCCTCATTTAATGCAGCAGGTGCAGCTCAATCTTCTCACATGCAGTTTCCAGGCATGTACCATCCTCCTACTCAGGCAACTGCAATGGCCAGTCCTCATCATTTGGGGGCTTCCCTTGGTGGTAATGTTGGGGTTGGCGTTGCTGCAGCAGCTCCCAGTGCACAACCAGCTGCCTATCAGCAACAACCTCAATTGGGTCATCTGAATTGGCCAGGAAACTTCTGAGTTGCCCCCTTGGATCCTAAGGATTGGCATTGAATATAAGCTTTTAAATTTTGTTATCATTGTGAAGAACGCTCGTCTTTTCTAATCAAACGTTTTCTTTCTAATCAATGCATCAAGTTGTGTTGAAATTTTGTCCCACAAATTAAGGGTGTTCGTTCTAGGTTTTGATTTTATTCCATGAAAATGAGATCATTAACCGGGCTAGCTTTCGATATCCAAGTTACATTTATTTTGGTGGGTACAAATTTCTTTTATTGCAAGATATGAATTTGTAATATTGAAAAACAAAGGATTAAACTATCGAATATTGTCTTTTCAGCATGAAACTTTGCAGAGAAAAGTAAAGGGCAAAGAGAGGGTCTTGGATCCTGAGATTCGTTTTGAAAATTGGAGTGTTCTACTTTAGATTGTCTTGTACGTGTGAACATCAATACAAAATGGTGATGTTTTGATCTTCCTTTTGTCAGAGGGGAAAAGGTAAAGGTAGGACGTTCAAATTCGTCCTCGGGATCACCAAAACCACTCCCTTCTCACTCTTTTATAATTGTCCCCACCAACACTCTCACCCTCTTTAACCAAAACTAAAGCAATCCCACACCTATGTTGATGTGTCAGTCATGACAAAAGTGGGGGGCTTAGCACCGGGAAGAGGTAATTGCATCCTTCATTTCGATTCATACTTTATCCAAACATTTTTTTTTTTGTTATCAACAGTTCCAAACCTTTGATTTAGTCCATCCATTTGACCAAAATATTTGAATTTGATCACATTTTGATTGGAATGCTACTTTTACATCAAAATGGTATATAAGTGGTTACCGAAAATGATATGAAGGGAAAATATTGTATAAAAAAGTTAATTGCGTTTTATACTCACAAATGGTAGTGTATGTGTCTATGTGATATTATGTAATCCCTTATATAAATTTTGATGTACATGTAGTAAAATCCATTTTCACCAATTTTACAAGGGTAAAATGAAAAAAATTTAATTTTTCAATAAAACAATTAAAAAAATAAAATAAAATAAAATAAGAGCTATTCATGTTCTTCCATCCATGGCGTGAGCAATGCTACAATGTCAGGGAAAATTTCATAGAATTCATACAAGGAGACAACTGGCAAATTATCATTAGAAGTTGAAAAAAAAGAGGGGGGTGGGGGGGTGGGGGGGGGTGTTAACCATACCGCAGCACGATTATGTGGAAACTCTCCATGGTATCACTTGCTCTAATCAAGATAAGAGGATTTAGCTGCAGCATGAGCAGATGCAGGTGCAGGTGCAGGTAGGGGCCCTTTGTCCCTGACAGTTTGGTGGTAAATGGCAAGTTGTCACGTGGTGGCTGTTTATGGTAATTGGCGTTCGTGCAGACTGTGACTGAATCTTAAGAAAGAGCTATTTATTTTTTTTGGCCCGCTTATGAAGGCCAACATCCGTCCACTGATTTCCTTTCATTTCCACCATTTTTTTTCACATATATAATGTCGTATTTTTATGGTGATTGAGAATTATATTTGCATATTTCTTTTAGTTCGAGTAAGAAGAATTATGTGTAGACTTTACCGGCTCTCTTCGTTGAATTTCTTATGAATGCTATGGTGAGAAGAGGTTTACATTGGGTCAATATGGATGTAATAAGATGTGACACACGAGAATTGCAGTGAAAATAGTTAGAAATGATGTGATTGAAGTTTGATGATCGAAAATTATGTAAAATATATAAATTCGAGCAAATTAGGGTTGGGCATAATTTGATGAAGTAGTGACAAAGTTAATAACATTGATTTGCAGAAATATTATTAGAATGTCAAGTCTCGTAAACTCCAACTTCTAAAGTGCGCGTGCGCACGCACTATCATGAACGAAAATTGAAAGGGGTTTGAATGTAAGACGAGATTAGAGGTGTAACATGGATCGGTGGAGGCCACCTATCTGCCCGAACATCTAGCTAGAAATTGTGAATTTCAAGAGGGATAGAGCATGTTTTATTGTGAAATGCAAGAGGAATTGATCAGATTAGAGGTGCAAAATGTGTTGGTTAAGACCACCTATAAGCCTAACATGCCTAAAAAATGCGCCTTGAAAGTGAAAGGGTCGGATATTATCGTTTTCTTTTATGTTATTTTCCAAATAAACAAAGAAAAAAATTTAAAGAGTTTTCCAAGGGCTTGATCTAAGTGAAATATGGGTCCGATGACTCATCAATTCACACTTCTAGCCGAGATTTACTTAAAAAAATTGGAAAAAACAAAAAGAATTAGCGCTTCATAAAGAATCCTTTTCAGCCGTCCAAAAAGTCATAAATTGACTCGATTCAATTAGTACATCAACATGTACCTAACTTGTCACCTGTTGTAGTTGACTCATCATTTGTCCTGTTACATCTATGTCCAAAGAAAACTCGAATGGTACAAAATGCTTAAGAGAAAATTAGTTACATAAAAGAGGTAAGGCATATTGCCATGGTGCCCTTTAGCCTACTCTAACATCAACATGTCAAGTCCAATACTATAGTGGAGACTTGAGTCTATCATCCACCAAGAAAATTCTGCCACACATGCATGAATGTGGTAGGGGATGGACCGATGGGAGAAGATTGTAGTAAATGACACTATTTATTGATATCATATAATTTTAGAAGAAGGGCATGTGATTTGACCTATCGTCTCATCTACTTGTACATTTTGTTGCTTCCTCATAGCTGTCACCACTATCTTCCTCGAAGCACGCTGATACATGATTAAAACTTATTTTTGAATGTCGATATATCCATGTCACATCTTGCAAAAAGAACATTTTTCTTCCATGTATTTGGCATGTCAAATTCACATCTAATCTGATGCATATGAGTGTGTGTGTGTATCCTCAATTAGGTCATTCCATGATCTGAATGGAATAATTTTGAGTACCCTAAATAATGCACCCATGATCTGAAAGGAATCTTAAACTAATCTTCTCAATATTGATTTTATCTAATGTGTCTGAAATGTTCATATTGCATGGTCCTTTGCACTTTATTCCTAGTGATTTTGTCTCCATTTGTTCAAGTACTATATGAAGCAATTTTATTTTATTTTTTTCATCTTTTTTTTTCGAGTAGCTCACATTTCTATTTCACTTTAAAACCATCCGGTTTAGTACATGCTTAAGATTATTACAATTGGTCGAATATTTTCATGTCATGATAATCATAATCAAATATTTTACAATTGTGCAACTTTTTAAGTATGTTACTTTTTTTCAACTAGTTATTCTTGTTAACGAATTAGCCCAGCCTATTCACAGTCACACTTAGTCATATGTGACTTTCTTCGAATTTTTTATGGGTTAAAACTTAAAATTATTAGTGGTCATTGAGTATTCGTAAAAGTTTATGTCGTTCAACAAGCTTCATTTCATTTCAATTTGACCACGGAATATGAAATTATGTTACAATTTAGTCACTCTATACATGCTTATTAGTTTGAGGAACGAAAGGTGGCAAGACATTCCTCATCGGGAGACAACTAAGGTTAAATATTTTCACTTCGTGCTCCTTATTCCACATCATCGTATGTCGGGTGAAGTATTTCTTCTCCTCTTGGTTATTTTCCATGTCGTCACGTAAAGGAGATTGTGTCATGTGTTCGTAATCCAAATTGGAGAAATCCGTGACTTTCTCATACTTTTTTTTCTTATCAAAACAATCAAATGTGTCCCCAACGTATTCTCTTGATCCTCGATAGAAAGGTCTTAGAATTAGACCTATCCTGGGTACCAACTAATTTGCCAACCAGATATAAGTAACAAAAAGTAACGATGACCCACTATAACGAAACTTAAGTTTCGTGAATCGATTTTTAAAACAAAATGAAGTTCAATCATCAACATCAAATTTTGCGAAAAATCAGTAACGATCGAACTGACGTTTTTAACCCTAATCTTTAAAAACTATAGTATTTTCTTTATCCAATCAAATCTTAATTAAATCATCTCTATCATTTCAACCCTCCATCCAAATGCTCCCAAACTCCCCACCCCAAGTAAAGGTTGAGAGCCACGAGTGCAATCATTGTGCATATAAGCATCACACTGTATGTCCACACACCTAAACGCGTGCACATATAAAATAATTATAAACGTTAACCCATAATCACTTTTTTCCCCTTTTTTTTTTTATTATAATTAATTATACATATCATTTTAAAGAGATAAAGATTAGATGTGTTGAAGCATATCCTTTTCTATTTTTAGGACTATATTATATTGTTGAAAATTGGACTTTAGCACAATTAATTTCAATTTATTAATTAAATAAGATTAATTGATTATCATAAATAGCAAGTGCGTGCACAAACGCAGAGGGTAAATTGAGTGTATTAAATGATAGAAAACTTATAAGTGATTATCGATCCAAAACATCAATAATCAAACATTACCGAATTACCATCCATGTTGAAATCAATGAGAACATCAAAATAAAAGTGAAAACATACCTTAAATCCATAAATTCTGATTCTTTACATGATGGGGTTAGATCTTCCAATTGATTCATGGTCTCCTCAACC
>CAIGRO010244750.1:0-18544 GCA_903798355.1 Fraxinus baroniana
GGCTTGTTTGTTTCGGATTAAAATCAGATTTTAATCTAAATCAATATCAAATAATTAATAGTAACAACATCTTTCATGGGTCTCACGGCTTTTCAACCACACATTTCAAAAACTTCTATAACAATCTAATAAAAATTTAATTTTAATCCCCGCCAAACACCCAATAAGTTGAATTGTTATTTTGATAAATAACAGCGATGGTTTTCAATCTTTAATTTCATTTGCACGCTAATTCTCTAACTCTTTTTTCGGCTATTTATTTTCTAACTTTAGAAAATAGGCGGGGTGCATCTAAATGAATGAATTTCATCTATTTTCTTGTGAACCATGTTTGGTGACTTTTATTTCAAAAAAAAAATTATGTTTTGAATAATATTTTTTGGAGAATGTGTAGTTTAAAAAATAAGAAAAAATTATTGAATTTACGTGTAAAATATTTTATTATTTGAATATGTGGTTGAAAATGAAAATGAGAAATAAATTAAATTAAATGGAATAAAACAGGTGTTTAGTCTAACCCAATTGACTAGAAAATTTTAAAAAATAAAAGGGTAAAATGGTCCTTGCATCATTATAAATTGAAACATGTATAAAAACAAAAGAAAATTTATCGTCTAAACCTTATTCAGACAGGCTGATTCAACCAATATCGAACTAATAACTTATTAGAAATAGTTACTACCAATTTTATCCTAATCAAATAAATTATATTTACTACCAATTTTAACCTAATCAAATATTTTGATCTTTGACTCAATATATATTTATTTCAAGTTAATTTTAAAATATTAATAATGAACTAAATTAATGTGAGTAATAAAGAATAATATGGGAGTGGAATTGTGGGGACAAAATGACAAAAGTAGGATATGCTGCTATAATTCAGAAAAGAGAAACTGAAAATGATAAAAGTTTTATTTTGATTGGTTGATTGAGTATCTAAGAATCACGAAGTGCGATCGAACTCAAACAAACGACAAACACGTCAGTCTTTATCCACACACTACCAACTGTACTTACTATAATATTAATACTATATTTATCTCCATGTCGTCCATCCAATATTAAATGCTTATACATTAAGCCTCTGTTTGGTCCGAATTAAAATTTAACTTTAATTTAAGTTAAAGTTAAATAATCAATATTACATCTTTCGTGGGTCCCACAACTCTTTAACCAAACGTTTCAAAAAATTTTATCACAATCTACTAAAAATCTAATTTTAATCCCTACCAAACACCCTCTAAGTTTGATAGTCATTATTTTGAAAAAAAATGTTTTGAATGGTAATTTTTTGAAGAGTGTATGATTAGAAAGTTGGAAAAAAGAAAATTAGATTCACGTAAAAATGTTTTATTGTGTATGTATGTAATTAAAAATGAGTACAAGAATTAAAAAAATATTGTCAAACAAGGGCTAAAATGACACTTTTTATGTAATTTAGAATTAAAAGAAGATTGGCAAAAAATTTCGTGTAACGTCTTTAATTTCTAATATAAATCGTTACAAAAATGCGTCAGTTAGTACCAAGATTCCACTTAAATCTTGGTAGAAGTCTTGAGTTCGAATAATGAAGAACACAATATAAAGTTGTGAAGAGTAAGATGAATTTAGACTTTCCCGAAGGAAACAGTACGTATGATATAACGGTTTGAGCAGAGATATCGAATCGTTACATATCATGAGAACTTTGATTCACGTATTCAACGTGACAATCTATTCTAACATCTAAAACGTTAAAATGTCACGCGAATTATATTTGAGTACTGAGTTTGACCCTTGAACGTTAATGAAAGAGTACTTACAAACACGCCGTAATGTTTATTAAGCGAAAATAGAGCATTCTCACAGGCCGAAGCCTTGCTATTACAGAGGTCACAAGACAAAAAATTTGCATTCTGCTTTTAACATAATTGATCTCAGAAGATATTCAAAGGACTCTATCCAGAAGAAATCAGGAAACATTATTTCTATATAATACCAAGTCACAAATTATAAGCCACAATGACATTTACAAAGGTGACATCGATCTACTCATTCCCGAAAAGTCATTAAAAAAGCTTCCTAATTTCTTGCTGAGGGGAACCAATACATTTTAGCCTCTTATCCATTATTAGGTTAATGGCACGATCGGAGGATTACCTGCAGGGCATCTTTGCCGGCGGGGACGTCTAGTTGTCTTCCCCCACCCCGTTAGGCTTCTATCCTCCAAACCAGGTTCGGCATTGTTAAGTTTCTGCATCAGCGGAGTGCAAACTGGACTTTCAACAGGTGCAGACGTAGTGTCAACGAGTTTACATCGCCTTCCCCGAGCTCCACCATTTCTCGTGCCATTTCTTCTAATTAATCCTGAATTCCAAGAATGGCCAGTGGCTCTCATCAGCCCTCCAAATATCTGAATATCCTCGGTGACTTCATGCCTTGACAATGATGCTAAACTGGGAAGGATGTCCCTTTGAAAGTCCCTCCGTTGCCTTCCTCTCCTAGCGTTGCCCCTTCGGGATCTACTCGGTAATGGAGGGGTTCCCATTTCTTCGACTTTTAGGATTTCAGGAACAAGTGGCTTAGGCATGTAGTCTTCTTCCTTGGTCTCCGAGAGTTGCAGTGCCGTGGCCTCAAAATCGTCCATCTCCTTGGGAAGATCATGAATAGGTACATCTTTTCCTTTCAATTCATTTTCACATGACGAGACAACATCGGCAAACCAGAGGATCGATTCTGCCAAAGAAGCTTCAGACAGGTAAGAAATTTTATCCTCGTTGTGAATTTGCTGACAAGATGATGAGATGGAAAATATTGTTTTTGCCGCATTCCTGACAACTTCATCCTCCACCTGCTCGGCTTTATTTTCGGTACAATGCAAAGATGCCTTATTCTGTCTATCTTCTTTGCCAGGTATAACATCATCCTCCATCTCAGGAAGAACCGGAGCTTCCAGATCTATCTCCATTACGATCTTCACATTGGCGCTGTTGCTTGCAACACAAGGTGCAGGTGCATCTTCATCCTCGCTAATACAAGTGTTCAAATCTATTTGACTCCTGGTACTGGTACCCATCGAATGCAGTTTGTTCTCTACAAGAAGTTCATCTGCAGCTATCTGCTCCTCGGATTCACAAACAAGATTAATATCAAATAATAATTTTTTCTTTTCATTTTTTACATTCTTTCCTTCGGAAGGGCAATCAAGAGTCACTGAGGTGGAAACAAGGGATGATGACTCATGTATAGGGGTATTATGGATTCCAAAAATTGGAAACCCGAGAATTTTCTGACTATTCTGATTCTTTCCTATCTCCCCCTTCGCCCCGATCTCACAATCATTTGAAGCCAGAGAGACATTTGGAGTGAACACTTGATTAAGATCTCTTACTGTTTCACTCCTAATACACAATGGATTAGAAGAAGCTTGAAAGGAGCCCAAGATTTCAGAGAGTTCCGGTTTCCTTGCTTTGGCAGCCTCCTTTTTGTCAACTGGTTTGCATCCAAGCCAAGGAAACGCCGACAAATGGTCTTTGGCAGCACTATTTCTATCCGCCATATTAAAATCTTTCAGAGAAAGAGCCTCATTTGGAGAAGAACTCTGTGTCGTTACCCCAGTCAGGTTCACATGACTGGCACCCTTCAGAAACTTCTCAAATCCAGGATTCACCGAGCATTCAGATGCAACATTATCACCCCTACCGCACTTGAGAAAATCAAAGCCGGATGAAGGAAAATGAACTGGTTCTTTGGATCCTAAGACAGACCCATCATATAACCCATTACAGATTGCCATATCACTTCCTGAGCCTGGATTCAACCGAGAACGAACATTCCACTTGTCTCCAAAAGATTCCTGGCTCTGAGCAGATGGCTGCACAGTCCTACTCGAGTTGGTTATCTTTTGACCAAGGCTACTTGTTGGCTTACCCCAAGATGGGACGGACTGAGACAATGAATTGGCAAAACCAGAGTGAATTAATGGGTATGGACCGGGGATATGAGAAGCCACAGCGGGATCCAAATGGCTGTAATTGGAGTAATTGCTATTTCTATTTGAGGATTCTAAACCAGGGTCCAGCCTATTTCTCCATATACCTTCCACGCTATGTCCAGTTGGATATATTCCTGGATGATGATGAGCCCGGTTAAGCAGGACTTCTGCAGGGTGAGAAGGTATAGGAACCTTATCGTGTTGGAGACTTCGAGTTACCAAATTCGGGTTGCCTTTACTGGGCCCTGTAAAAGGTTTGAGAAGTTCAAAATTGTCAGCATCCAGGAAAAGTTCGTGGCAAATAAAGACAAGCCAACAGTCATTTCAAGATGTCTCTCAGGAAAGTAGACAGAGAGAATCAAATTTACACATGAGCATGTTGTAACAATAATATGGATTTGCAATAGATCTTTACAATGAAATTCCAAGAAAAGTTAGAACTGGGTAATATTCCTCTGAAATTGATATCTGATGCATAAAGTTCTTCAGTTTCCTTTACTTGGTATGCTAATGCTAAAATGCAATATCACTTAAATAGACACAAGTTAATGGACATAAGCACATAGCAGAAATAGAAAGACAGTAAAGACGATGAAGCACTTGTATATCACAGAGATTTTAAAATCTTTTTACCTGCTTCATATTTATGAGAGAGCCACCCCCTTTCATTGACATTGCTCTCACGAAACGAATTTAAGAAAGGAAATCCCACATTTGGTTTAGTAGACAGACTTATGGGTTTAGTCTCTCCATGGTTGGAAGTATGACCAAGCAAATCAGCTGATGAAGGAGCTGTTGCTTCGTCAAGCTGAACAGGTTCATTTAGATCCGCCAAACCAGAAGGGCTCCTCAAACAGGACCCAGAACCCGAAGCATCTTTCTGGCGAGAAGTCTTTCCACCACCAGAGGCACCAAGGAAAATCTCCATACTTCTTTCAGGTATAATTTTTTGATCTAAGTTCGAAGTGTAACTCAAAGTGCCGGATAGTTTGTTGTCTTGTAACTTTTCTCCTTCTTCAGTATCAATGTACTCATCAGCTGGAAGTTGAAGATCAAACAACTTCTTCCTCATCTTAGTGGGTCTCAAGTCCAATGCTTCAAAGTCTTTTGAAGTACATCCATTTTGCAATGGGCTATGACCAGCATGCATGTTGTACCCTTTTGTACAACTCAAAGGAGAATTAACAATTTCGACTCCAGACATGGATGTTCTACCATAACCAGAATTTAACAAGGGGAAGCCTGCTGTATAACATGTTTGAGTGATGTCCTGAGGCATTTGAGATCCTTGACGACTTGATGACGATGATGGTTCGACTGATGCCCAATGTTTATGTAGTTCTTTTCTTTTGATTTCTTCCATCATGTCTCTTTGAATTCCATAAAGACGGTGAAGTTCATTAACCTGGGCAACATTAAATATTCATATAACTGGCCTTCTGCAACAATGCTGGATCACTAGAGCATCACATTGAACAAGAATAACTAGATAAAAAAGGTACCTGATTCTTGAAAACCGCCTCATGTTCAATTATTTTCTGCCTTAACGTGTTCTTATCGTACCCAGGATATCCATCTGTTATAACCCTCGGCGTGAACCCATTGTAACATTGCCCATTTGTGAAGTTCTTATCTCCATAAGATAGGGGCCAGCTACTGCAGCTAGAATCTTCATTGAGGTTCCTCATGGAGTAATACCCTGTTAAGAAGCTTTCACAGTGCAATTTTGTTCCCATCCCTGCAAAGAATGATCGAACAAGTAAACATAAAAGTAAATTTCTCTTTACAGGTTCGTGTTTTTTGGAGTCTACAAATTGATAATGACGACTGCAATTGTCATTCTTGGCATATAACTTGCATGTATTTATAACATTAACTATGAAAAAGGTGAATTATTAATTTTTTTGCAAGTAACAACACATTTAGTCCAATTTGTAATGCACTAACAATTGGTTCGCTAAAATCGAATGAGTATTGTATTTGGGAGAAAATCAGGATAATAACATTCACCAAGCACTTGATAAAAAATTGAATGTTATACCACAAAGGTGAATAAAGACAAGTGCTTGCAGTGAGATCACAGTTTGAAAGCTTGCCTAAATGCTGGGATAGCAGCTTTTTTCGGCTGACATCGGGATGTTGGATGTAAAAGTCGTAGGAATGTACATGACACGAGGCTAATAGAACCACATGATGAAGACATTTTTTCTTTGAAAATCTCGAAGGGGAAGCAACTCAACACGTGTCTCATTTTCTACTATGACATAACGCAACAAAAATTACTTACTGAACTATGGACATACATATTTCAATTTGCAGTCGTCATTATTTCGCATCATAAAAATATAATCAAATTTAATTAGCAAGGACGCCATGCTTATATAGAAACATCACCCATCTTGCTCGTATAAACATTGATTAGTACACAGTTCAACCAAAAACAGTGACATTCATGGAAAGAAACATAGATCACAAGTTGGGCATGCACCCAAAAAAAGGAAAAAGATAAAGATAAACAGCTTGATCGATATTGGAAACATAATGTGCTAAAAGGATTCTCTCAAACTAATGTAAAGAGAGTACCTATCTCTACATGGAGCGCATAATAATAATAATAACTTACGGGTCCCAATGTAGCACGTTTCAAAAAAGAATTGTATTTCCAAAACTCGATCAAACTCAGAGCAATTCGACTTAGGCATGATATCAAGGACTTAAGATACGTTTCGCATGAGCAATTCGACAGAAAGATTAACATAAGGCACAAGAATTAGAAACCAACACCAAAAAATAAGTAATCTCAATTATCACTAAAAACCCTTTAATGCAATCATTTTTTTTCCTATGCAAGACTGGACTAAGAGAAACAGATCCTACATAAAAATATACTTATCAAATCCAACCATCAATCAGCACATATCAATTAATAAACAAAAAATTCATAATCTGGTAAAGCAAATGCACAAATCCAATTATCCATACCAATAAAACCCATAATCTGAAAAACTCGGTCATTTAGAAACAATTATAATCGAACTAATCAGATAATTAATTATGAGTAAAGTTCAATCAAAACCCATAAATCTAAAAAAACCAGAGAGTAAATAAAAATATATAATTACCTTAGACCCACATCCTGATATCACTCCCCCTGAAGAATTCTTATCAGAATCATTGAAAATTCAGAGTTTTTCTTACACTACAGAACTTAGCAAAAGTCACAAAAAAGCCAACAAGAGCAAAAGTAATTATGATTATCAAATAAAAAAAATGAAAAAATAAAGCAAGAGGTTTGGTAACCCCATTGAAGAAGCTTGGATCCTCATCAAACTCAACTAAAGACTGGAGATTTCGATCTACTGGGCCACTCTCTCTCTCTCTCTCTCTCTCTCTCTCTCTGAAAAAAAGGGGAAAAAAAGGCAATTTCTAAAGGAAAAATATGCAAAGAAAGAACTTTTGCAAATGTATATTACTACAAGTAATATTTTTATTATTATATTTTTCTAGTGAGAGAGATCCTAGATAAGAAATCTTCACAAAAACAATCAACCTTCTAAGAACAGTGACACAAAATTTGTCAACATCTGGTCTCTTTTATTCTCTGCTTTTTCTTGAATTTCTCTCTCTACTTATAATTATAAATTTCTAGGTTTTTTTAGGGAACGAAAAATAAAGGGCATTTCTAGATTCTCTCGACCTTCCATGTTCGGTAAAGATATTAATGAAAATTTATTATTGCAATATAAAATTATTCTACGTATTTAAATATCCGGATGCAAGGTTGTGCTTGTACAGTTGTACATAGAAAAAGTCATTAATTATTGTAATTGATGCTTCGATTGTCCCATTATTTGATATTATAATTTTTAAAATAATATTTTTTTTTAAGAATATGTAATTAAAAAAAGAAGATAAAATTTGAATTTACGTGTAATATTATTTTATTGGAGAATGTGTGATTGAAAAGAAAAGAGAAAAATATATTATAATTTAAATGGAGGTCAAACGAGACAATGTATAGTCTTGTTTTTGCTACGTCCTCCAGAAAATCATTTTTTTTCAAACTTATTTTCAATTACATATTTTTTTAATAAAATAATTTTGTAGATAAATTCAAAAAATTTCATACTTTTTAATCAAACATCCTTAAAAAAAATTATTATTAAAAAAATTATTTTTAAAAAATAGGAATCAAACATAGCCATAGTATTAAAAAAAAAATTAAAAAGTTAATGAATTAGCTCTTTGATTATAAGAGAAATAATTGATTGTTCTTCGACCATTAAAGATTTAGCTCCCGTTTGGTGCATATTATTTTCAAAAAAATGCATTTTTTTGGTTGATGTGATGTTGAATATGTGGTTGAAAAAAAAGGAAAAATTATTGATGTGACGGAAAATATTATTTTATTGAAGAATGTGTGGTTGAAAATGAGTAGAAGAATGAGAATGAAAAAAATAATGTGAATCAAACAAGGGCTTAATAATTTGAGAACGAATAATTAGTACATTTCACTTACCGAATACTGGACAGGGATTTATGGCTTGTCTGTAACCATAGGCATACATAGAGTACTTTTATCGGTGGAGACAATGTAGATAGCATAATAAACCATCTCTTCGATGTTAAGATGGTAGATTTAAGAACTAATTATCGTCCTTCTTCAACCATTAATTATAATAATAGGTTTCGTTTATTGAACAAAACTTTATCTGTTTATGATTTCGAGACGTCGAATGTGAATTTAAAGTAAACTCTCACGAAGGGAGATGGTGCATTAAACTCTACGTACTTACAGACTAGGGATGTACCTGCGTGCATTATTTCTTAGCAAGAAACACGACCAAGTGGTACACGACCGTTCTCTAATCCTAGTTGTTAAATATTTTGGGAAATTAATATTNCGTTCTCTAATCCTAGTTGTTAAATATTTTGGGAAATTAATATTTAATTAGCATTGAATAAGGCTCTGAATTTTCTACTTTAGATTGGATTTATCATTTATTGGTTAAAACCATGAATCAGACAAAATGTGGGTCCCACTACTGACACTTGTTGGTAGGAATATGATGAGGTTTCTAATAAGGTTTAGGTTGAAATTACATAAATAACCTTTATCTTAGCTATAATTACGGATATGGTATCGATGCTTGTGCTTGTCTTTGATTGGTGGATGCTCGAGGAAGTCCAATTGTCTGCGGGTACTCTATTGTGTACATCCATTACATGACAAGTGTGATTTGTACACGTGGCTTCCTGTGACCAACATCAAAGCAACAATTCTATTTACAGTTAAACAATTTATAAATAATTTACAATTATAATTTATAAACATATTTTTAGTTAATAGTGTAAATAAATAAGTATTTTAGTAAATTTAATTTACTAATAAAAATTTCACCAATAAATAAAGCAATAAAAAAACGAAAATAAATGTTAATGAGTATATCGATAATGGTTAATTGTTGTTGTGGATAGTTATGCTTGAATCTCATATCATTTTTCAACTTACATTTGAATTTTATGATCATTTTTTTAAAAAAAAAAAATAGAAGAAGAAGAAAATCTTAAAGATTTGATCTAAAACTCCCAAATTATTTGATTCACATTTATTTGTGTCAAAATCAAATCAAAATTGTGAACTGCAGTATGTTAATAGATTCGATACTAAACTATGTCACAATCGAATATCGAATCTAAATGTCATATAAATTAAATCGGTGATAGAAAAATTGGCAATAATAATTTTTTTTATTTTTTAATTTTTTTTTTTTTTGAACTTTACAGACCTTGATGCACTTGACTATTATTATAATTGTACTAGGTATAAGAGAAAATAATTTTGATTTTGAACCACTCACTTATTTCCAATTTATATCTAATGAACCACTCACAATCGAATATCTAATTTGATTGTGTAACAAATTCTTGTCTGTCCATCATGGCCACAAAACATTACTAATATTTAGCATGACCTAATATTGACTAGTGTTTTGCCTTTGAGTGACATTTCTATATCATTATTTTAAGCTTTTTACTATTATTTAAAATTATAACGTTTGATCAACCCTACTTAATGCGGGTTGTGTTATCAGGCCAAAATGGGCCACCAGGAGTGTTGTGTAGCATGAGTTTGACCGACTCAGTTAATACCTCGAGATCAATATCATCCATTTATAAAAAATAAAAGAATAAAAAAAATAAAAAAGAATTTGATGTTTATACTATCCTTCATCACTCCACTACTATTTTATAGCATTAATGTAGTTTAAAACTTTGTCATCTGCTTTATATCTCTTTGATTATTTAAACCATTCTTGAAAGCTATTTTTCAAATTTATTAAAGCAAATAATATAAATAAATCATTTTCAATTATTTAATCAATACATCAAGTAAATTAGGTCTTATAATTCTAGATTTATTTATTTATTGTTAATTTTTATAGTCTTGTGAGCTTAGTGCCAGTCATTGTCATGGAAAATGTATGAAACTTTCCAATTAGTGGAAGATTTTGCTGACTTAATGTGAAGGGACCCATCAAAGTCTATTATTAAAATATTACAATTGACCAGTTTGGATTTATGTAATGGTTGGATTTTGAGTCTTTGTCTCAAAGTCTACACATTTGCTTTTACTGGTTAGTTAATCCTGCAAAAAGGCAAAGTAGTGCTTTTGTTTTGCTTAACATGGCTTCAAATTACATATTTAGTCCTTGACCTTTCACGAAAGTTGCAATCTCGTCCCTAATCAATTTTTTTGGTTCATTTGTGTTCCGATCTTTTACATATTAGCACTAGCAGTACCTCATCATGGTGTCCATCCATTTTGGAATTGAGAAGATAATCGGTCTTTTTTTTTTTTAAATGGGTTTAAGCAACCAGTCTGTTTCGCCCTTCATTAGAAGACATGTGCAGGTCACCTAGCTGAATGTTTAAAATGGCCAGAAACTAGGGACTCATTATGCTATTTTCTTAAAGTTTGGGGACACAATTGAGGCGCAAAATTGGTTAGGGATAAGATCTCAACTTTCATGAAAGGTTGGTGACTTATGCAATTTACCCTTTTTAATAAAGAATAGATGAGCACAATTTTAGGTAGCGAGAGAAATTATGAATTTACGTGCAAAATTATTTTATTAAAAACATATATAATTGAGAGTGGATTTTGAATATTCTGTACCAAAAGGGTTAAAAGGTTTACCGGAATAATAATAGACTTTGAAGTTGATGTATGTGCACTTTATGTTTGCTATTTCATATTGTTAAAAATTACTATTTACTTCTTTCTTTCTTTTTTGCCCTTTTCTCAAGCAATATACAAATAAAAAGGTTAATGTGAAAAATGAAAAGAAAATAATCAAATTAAAAGGCAAAAGCAAAAGGTTATTTTCTTCATGGATTAATAGCAAAAAAACCCCATAAAAAACGTTTTCAATTGCGATATATTCCCCTATCTATTGAAATTGCGATATATTCCCCTATCTATTGAAAATATTAGAAAACTTTCATATTTGAAAAAAAAAAATGTCGGAAAACATCCCTATCATCCAATTTTGTTAGTTTAACAGTTAAAAACTGTCAAAAATACCAAAATTTAAAAAGAATAATCGTAATTTCAGTATCTAAACTACCCATTTTTTTGGCAAATTATGTACCACCCACAATCCCAAATTTTTAAAACTTTATTTTTCCCACCCAACCATTTTTCATCTTCTTCCCAAACCCACCTCATCCTAAACTTTTGAATATCTAACCCACTCCTCTTCCATCTTCTTCCCTTAACTAGTAAATAAAAACCCAAAATTCAAAAACCAAAACCAAAATACAAAAATCCCCACCCAAAATAATTATGTGTCCTGTACCATTGCACAAGTTGTAACGAGTCCAAAATTATTGGGCACTGTGAATATTAGTTTCCATCATTGCGCTGTTTCTGATTTGTGACAACATGAGGATCAGAAACTTGATTAATCACTGCACGGCCAGCTTGATCTTAGGATTAGCACGTGTGTTCATTCCATGCTTTTGCTTGGCCTTATACCCTAGCGGATACCTATGGAGTTTTACAACATTTAGTTACATCCACAATAGGTGCAAACTGACTTTTCTTTCTTTTGAATCTTGCCATACTATTGCCCTTGCACCACTCTGTTGGTGCTATTTCGAGTATAAAACGCCATAGAACCAGTCAATCCTGCTGCATCATTCATCACACCTATCTTCCTTTGATTTTCTTCTTGAGCAACTAACGCAAAAACTTTGTTAGAGCATCTCCAAGAGGCTCTCTATTTTTAAAGGGTATATTCTATCATTTGGAGAGTATCTATAAATTTAGAGAGTTAAAATTTTGAAGTACTCCAACAAACTCTTTATATTTAACACTTAGTTTTACTACTTCCAAAAAAATATTTATTATTTCTATTTATCTTTTATTTTAACTAGTTTTTCTTTAGATTATTTTACTGTTTTCCTACATTGAAAATTGAAACTTTTTTAATGCATTTAATTATAGAGAGTGGGTTTGACTCTCCAAATTTGGACAGCCAAACCCACTCTCTAAATTAAAATGTTAATTTAAAAGAGTCTCTTGGAGCATGATTTTAAATGTTGACTCTTTAAAATAGAGAGTATCTTATGTTTAAAGAGTCTCTTGGAGATGCTCTTAGTGAGGGAATATGATCCATTAGCAACAAATGTCCCCTTGTTTGAGAATAAGACTCATCCAGTCCCATCAAAAGGACATTACATACTCCACCTGATGAGAAAATATTCATCGCAAACATAAAACTCAAGAATCGGTAAAAATAATAGAAAAAATTTAAAAAAGCAAAAGTGTTCATTTGTAACCGTCTCGTCAAATTTTGCCATAGAATCTATGAATAATGTTTCCTGACTTGAAACTGAAATCTTTAACAGTTTAAGGAAGCCACCTAACGCGATGTTTGGGTTGTCGATAAATAGTTAAGGGTGTTGGGAATTTACTTAACATGTACAGTTGAAAATAAATTATTTTTCAATTCCCGTCATGAATTTGCTTTATGTTTAGATAGAAACTATGTTTAGAATAACGCTTTTCATGAATTTTGCAAACTCTTTTGCTGATCTCGAATACGAACAATCACGAACTACAATCAACAACTGTCCAATTGTCCAGTCTCCAATGAAAATTCACACAGGGAACAAAAACGAGAACTAGGATTTTTTTTCTCTTTTCTTCTAATAATAATAATAATAATAATGTGTGTATTTTCAAACCCTATCAGTCTATTTTTCAAGTGGGCTCAGCCCGCCTCTTAAACTTAACTCGATCCAATATTTAATTAATATAATTAATTAAATTCGGTCCATGAATTAATTAATTTGAATCTTTTAACATGCAACTCAATTAATTAATTGTCCGACGCTTGTTAATTAATTAATTGGTGAATCTCATTCTTATGGTTCTCCTTTTGTGTTGACCTATCAAGTTTCCGATCACGATGTCTAACGACGTGAATTGTTATGTTGATCTAATCAAAATCGATAAATTAAAATACTCATTTTAATTTATCACCAATTCACATTCTTCGTCCCAAATTGATGTTTAGCAATGTGTCAGACAATACACGTGACACAAAAAATGTCACGTTGTCTGACAAAACCAAACTAATCAATTACGAAATATGAATATGTGTCAATCGATCATATCTTTCACTCCACTATTAAGTATACATTGGCCAATGATTTCATTATTAACTTAACTGAATAAAATGTAGATCATAATCTCTTACTATCTGAGAGTGACGAATCATCTATTGATCATTCACAACTTTCATATGATTCTTGACATACCTGAACGATGCTGTATTAATGATCATTAGCAGAGCAACATTCAACAGCACCAAAGTATAACTATACTCATATAAGACACTATGATGACATCAAATCAAATGACCAATTCCACTACCGAATGTTAGAGATTAATCACTGACACTCGGATAGTTATCTATGTGGAATCTCCTCGGTGGGTCTCCAATATCTTATTTTATGACAAAATATCAACGTGTTCATTTAAGTGTTACCACATATTAGCTTGTGAGATTAGCTATTTACTTCACATGTAAGAAATGTCACACGTAATGATCCATCCGTAATAACGATGTACGTATCTCGTTATTACTTATGACTACGGATGATTCAAGATTCAGTTATATGCAATTTGTATCTCACAATCACAACTCTTTTTAATTAACAAATTATCAAGATTTGAATCTACGAATTCTATTATTTAACTTATTAAAATTTTAATTCAATAAATAATAAATCTTGCCATAAAATGCATATATATATATATATACACACACATATATATGTCCAAAATTGTTTGGACATATTACATAACACTTACAAAGGGTTGGCTTAGAACTGAACAGATGGGCTGGATTGAAGACACTCTTGGTAAAGAGCAGTCTGGCTAGTGTGAGGGGGCTGCTTCATGGATTGATTTGACTAACGTCATCCTTGAATAATTTAGCCATATTTTCTGGTTACCATTGTGCATGTCTTAGCCATGGGCTCCTTCTACAAATTTTTTGTTTCTTCACTTGCATCCCTGCTCAGAGTTATCTACTATAAAGTCATTGTGGTCAATTGCCAGATTAGAGAGAGAAAGTAGGAGGGTGTTGGTAATGCTACATGATATGACATTATTTTGGGTGGGGGTTTTGGTATTTTGGTTTTGAATTTTGGATTTTTATTTACTCGATTGGGCAAGAAGATGGAAGAGGATTGGGTTAGGTATCCAAGAAAAGGATAGGATGGGGTGGGTTAGGGAAGAAGACGAAGTGGAGTGGGGTAGGGTAAAAAATAAAGTTTTAAACATTTGGGATTGTAGCTCGCACATTAAAAAATATTTGGATTTGTCAAAAAATAATAAGTTTGGGTATTAAAATTGTAATTATTCCTTTTAAATTTTTGCAATTTTTACTATTTCTAACGGTTAAACTAACGGAATTGGACGGTAGAGGGTTTTCCTACAAAGGTTTCAAACAGAGGGAATTTTTTGCGATTTTCAATAAATAGGGGTATATCGCAATTAAAAACATTTAGAGGGTTTTCTACTATCAATCCTTTCATCAATGTTATTGTTAGTTGTCGTGGTACAAAATTGTTCATTCTTAACCCAATCCATGTATATTGGGTGTCCTCTGGCTCGAGTTTATGTATGCGTATCATGCCCATTCTTGACCTACTTATCGATCTTGCATTGTGACATGAAGTCTGAACACTAAGTTTCTTAATGTATAAGTTAGTTCAATTCCCTTCATCTTTTTCGAAGGAGCAGTGAGCCAAGAGTAAGACCAAGTCTTACCATGCGTGACAAAGGTAACACTCCTTCCAACGGCTATTCTTACTCCATTCAAAGTTTATCGAGTCTTCTGAGACTCCAAAACTACCATCCCTTAAGAATACCGGTTAATCGATTAATCTGTTGTCCACACGTTCCACTATTTGACGAACAAACACCTTCACAATCTTCTTATAAATAGGAGGAAAATTTGATTATTCAAAGCAGAGAAAATACTCTTTATCAAGTCTACAAAGCTTCCTTAGTATTCATCCAATTTGGATATATAATTGCAATTACTATCGTTTTTATGTGTCACAACTCACAATCATATCATCCAATCATTCCGACTTCCATCACTATTTCATTGTTGCGATCATAATATGATTGTTTTTCATATTATGTTTTTAGATTATTTAATTATTTATAATTAAAATATCAATTTTAACCCTAATTAATCAAATTATTCATTTTCTATCCCAAGTTTATTGATAATCTAAGAACAAATTGAAAAACTATATTGCCACGAGTCTAATGCGTTGAAGGTTATAAAATTGAGATTTAATAGCTATTTTATTTTAAAATAACTAATGTGAATACAAATACATTATCTTTGAAAAATATTTCGTAGTATCTCATATTTTTTTTTATAAAAAGTAAAAATAATAACATTAATAATGATAATAATAATAATAATAATTCAAAATCACATGTTATAATCAGTATTTATTTTAGTAATTGAATACCGATGCATCAACAAATTAATTTTGTTTACCAAACATTAAATTGCTAATTTTAAAACGTTCCACAATTATGTCAAACCAAGTTTAAGCATGAATTGCACTACTCTATGTGGAAAATATTTTTTTTTAAAATAAATAAATTATTCAATTTGACAGTAAAGTAAGAGTTACAACCACAAAAAAGAAGAAAATTAAGTATACTATTTAGACCATGTTTGATTCAAAAATATTTTCCATGGAAGATGGAAATTAAATTTCATTTCCACCTTTTTGCATATTTGATTGACGAAATTTTCCATGGAATCAATTTTCCACATTTTTTTTTTATGTTACACATTTTCTTGATTTTTGAGAAAAATCTTTTCCTATGGGTTTTGTGGGAAAAACTTTTCTAGGCAACTTTTTATTTTTTATTTTCATTTTTTGCAATGGAAACAAATTATATTCTTTTAATTGACAATTTTCATAAAAACAAAGTCAAATGAACATCAAAAGATCCAAAATTTCAATATTTTCCAAGTTGAAGATTATATCAATCAAACACAATTAATTGATAATTCCCAATAAAACAAGTCTAAAAGGATGTTTGGTAAAGATTAAAATCAGATTAAAATTGAAAAATTAGTCGTTATTGTTGACTTTTATTAGATGAGTGGGATCCAATAATGGCTATATTTTCAATTTTAATTGGAACCGAACACACCCTAAGCAATTTAATTGGTCATTTAAGTCACAGCCACTCCCAACGGAAAAGTTTTTCCCTTACATTTCAGACTTTTTTCATGATGATTTTGCCTATACAAAGGCATTATGGTGTTTATATTATCATTTCAGTTCGATGAGCTTTCACAATCTAATCTTTACTTCTATATTTCATGTATATATATTGGGTGTCCTCTACAAACGAAAATAATTTATTCAAATTATTGAATTTTTTTTCAAGATTTGATTACAACGTCAGTTGTGATATGATGTTCGATATGATGAAAGAATAATAGAAATTATTATTTTTAAACTATGGAAGTATAATTTCATATATGCTCCATTGGCGGTGATAAGTATAGTGGCATTATATTTTGATGGTGATAATTTGACTCTCATATCAGATGAATCTAAACATCACGTTGTACAAATTATTTCACTTTCTTTAGATGATTTTAATTTGATTAATAAAATATTTATTGTATTGTACTTCATGTATGGTTAATAATAGTATTTTACGGTATATTCACATTTTTTTTTCTTTCGTTCTAATAGAGCGTTTAAATATAATTGTTATGTTAACTTTTTAAAGCCAATGATACGATCAAGTGCTCATGGTTTGGAAGGTCATTTAGGTAAATTGGGGAGTGTAAAACCGAAAATATGGGCGCGTAAATAACATTTTTACCCTAATTTACCTCATATTCTCTAAAACATTATCAAAGAAATTCAGTTTCATTGTGTTCACATGTATTTTGAACAAAATTATAATAGTCCTAAATGGATTTTGAATAGAATTATAACAATGATATCAATATCCGATATTTTTGAGCAAAATTATAACAGTAGTATCAATATTCAATATTTGTTAACTGCACCCGCAACTTTAATAGCACTTATAAACGTAATACCTATTTTAAAAAATCATATGTTAGATCAAATTGCATCACGTAGCATGACAATATTACAACCAAAATAGAAGCATATATTTTTATGCACAGATGGTTTCAAGAAAACGTAGGTGACCTTCCCATATTCTTTTAAGAAGTCTAATTGCAAACTACTAAGGTTGGATTATAAGTATATTTAATTTCTTAGTATTTATTTCATTGATTTGTAAAACACACACACACACGAAATATTAAGTCGCGTACAATTTTAACTCCGCCAACATACCATGTAGCCGATCTCAAGTCTGGATAAAGGATGATGATTTTTACAATTTTATAATTATTTTGACCAAAATGATTTTTCCTTACAAATTTACGTGTTGATTATACTTCGGGAATGAAATGTCAATTTTTAATTTTTTACAAAGAAAAATAAAAAAAATATGACTCACCCACCAAAGAGCGAGTTGATCTAGGCATTTGAAAACGAGTCACCCGAGTGCGAGTTGGCTCGCAGGGTGGATTGAGCCAAGCTTGATGGTGGGCAAGTCAAGCGAGTCAACTCGATCCATCTAATACCATATTGTAATGTTTCAATTTGTCAAAATTTTATTCAAAATTCGTTTGGGTTGGACATAGAACTCGACTTTAGTGTTAGTTAAATTTTGGGGTTAAACTCGCCATGAGTTTTAAGGTAGGTTATCGACAAATTTTATAGAGGGGTGCTATACATACAGGCTCCTGTACGTTATAGCTGTCCCCCTTAGAGGTGGCAATCGAGCCGAGTAGCTCGTAGGTTCGCCCGCTCGGCTCGTACTGTAGCAATCCACGGGCCGCTCGGGCTCGTCAAAAGACGAGCACGAGCCCAAGCCGAGCTCGCCTACGAAAAAACGAGCCGAGCTCGTGG